>JAXCGZ010009750.1:47500-50000 GCA_037179515.1 Halocaridina rubra | reverse complement strand
TTGAGTATCTCTGCATCTCTTTAATTTCCTCATTTCTGTTTTGTTTTTAGAATATTTACTTTCTTTTCTTGTCCACTAGATGATCAAAACACCACTGTGCCCAGGATGGTCATGGGTCAGGAGGGGGAGGCAAAGATTGTGGGTACGGTGGTGGGTAGTAAGGGTAGGGAGGTTGTTGATATCCATTGTTATCATAAGATGCCATCGGAGGATAGTTGGGAGGAGAAGGCAAGATTCGGTTCCTCGTTTGGGTGGGAATCGGTTGCGTGTACAGATACGACAGTACGAGATATATGGTCAAAGTGACTAACACAGCTGTCAAAATACACACTAGGGAGGGCCATATTTCGGCAACATAAACAGATCTCACTCCGTTCCTAGGTTTCACCCTTTCATTTTCTATGTTTAACGAAAGCCAATTGGGTTTTTGATGTGGGGTCCAATCTTCACCTTCTTCTTCTGGGATGTGTGGAGAGGGTACCAGAGGTCTGCGTTCACCTTGCGATTCCGTCAAAGCCGAAGAACACACGGAAGGTCGTGGTGACGGATTCTGGGCTTCTACGCATTGAAATTCGCCATCGCTTATCTCATTTAATGTTGGCATCGACTGGGAATTCCTTGGAGGGCGTGCCTTATTGCCACGTGGTAAGGTGCTCGTCTCGAAATTTCCTAAGCGTGAGTTGGGTCGAGAATTTGGTTTTGAGTTTGGAAATGAGGTCGGTGGTGGCAATCTACTTGCAGCCGAGGCACGACGAACTGGGGGAGAATTGCAGTTCCTCGTCAAAGTAGCAACGCCAGGAATCACGGATGAACGACGCCTTTTGGGCAGTTCAAGAGTGCTCGCATTTACAGAAGGTCGACGGGATGGAGGTAAGTTTGGAGTGGGTGGTCCAGGTGGCGCAGGAGGTCCCGGTGGTCCTGATGGCCCAAGAGAAACAAATGGGTTATGTCCACGGTCACAACTTAATTTGCGGCTGTTAACTGCCACTAATACTGGACCCGGATTTGGATACTCGTTCATGACTACGATGGGATGACTTTGCTGAACTGGAGACTCATCCACGTCGCCATTTTTTCGACGGCCTCCAGTCCCTCGACCACCCTGTCCACCCATGTAAGATGTATAATAAGATGCGGAATTTTGAAAGGTAATGAGTATAGATGGACGACTGTCAGGTGGCTCTACGTTATCCTGTTCTGTATAGTCACTAAATGGTTCAAAGGCAGAGTCTAAATACGCCAACGACTCACGCTGATCATCCATTTCCCTTCAATGCAGTAGAGGATGGTACCTTGGTCGACACAATCACTCAATTGAAAGATGTTTTTCCTCGAGGTAGTCCAGTCACGTGGATAGAATTATGAGCTCAAGTCTTCCCCCACGAACAAGGTTAGGACACACATTATCATTCTTTTCCAACCTGAACCATATTTTGTCTAACCGTGAACAATGTATGTTCTTTCTCATGATACTTTTGCATGTGAAGGATTACCGGCAACATACTTCTTAACTCTTACACCACAATGAAGACACAACGGACACTTATATTTTGCTTGTCCATCGATAAAGGTTTCTTGACTCCTTTCTCAGTCCGCCTCTGAGAAGTCACTGAAGCCAGAACAGTGTGAGAGACGAATATAAGGAGATCAAGACGGCAAAAGTGAGACTTGTCTATTACATTCCTTAATTAGTGATAAATCATGCACATCAACTCCTCTTGAGAAAGTCAAAACAGAAGATGGCAAAAAAAAACATAAATCTTTTCAGAAGCCTAACTTTACCGGTTTCTTTCTCAAATCGTATCAAGCACAATACTGATAACAGATCAGTGCTGACAACACGAACGCCGAGATCACAGTGTAATGAGAGACAACAACAAGAAAGGTAGTGAGTTGCTGAGGAGTGCAAATGTTAACAAGAGAGATATTTCTATATCTATTTTCCAAGTGATTTTTGGGGTGGAAAGAGGGTGCAAAATATGCAGTGAAAGCAACCAGAGAAGAAAATATTCGAGCTAGTGTGTTAAAATCCAACAAAAAGTTACTAAAGAGCCATAAATATTGGCATCTATAAACTAAACTGGCAACACCCACAGAGGAAGACTTACATGATTTTCCAGAATACGTTGATGTATATCTTTGTTTTAAATACACACCATTCAGTCAGACACTGAAGCAATAGTTTTGCTACTAACAACAAATACACACACATATACAATGGCCGCAATCAGCCTTGTAAGAGAGGTGGCCGAGTCAAGCACAGATACATTGAAATCAAGAATACCTCGATCACTCCTTATAGCTTCTTAGGGATAAAGGGTTGCCACAATTATCATTCATCATCCTACTAGGGTCAACCACAGGGTAAGTAGACAAGGGTCTTCTGCCATGAGACCCAAAAGCCGCAGCTGGTTTATCTTCACCACATTATCACATGGCAACCTCCGCCACATTCACCGTCCTAGTTTACCGTTCTAGCTGGTGCGAGAATTCCCTTTGG
>JAXCGZ010009750.1:37500-42500 GCA_037179515.1 Halocaridina rubra | reverse complement strand
ATTTCCTTGTCCATGTGCCTGAAGGCTACCCTTACATTTGATAAGAATGCATATGCTGCCCTTACTATGCCATTTATATGTATTTCTTGAGACAAATCTGCCAGTATGTTTACTCCTAGATCTCTCTCATTTTCTGTCTCTTGAAGTTGTACTCCAGCCACCGAGTAGTCAAGCTTGGGCCTTCTTGCACTTGTACCCATTCTCATTACCTTACATTTTGAAGTATTGAATTTCATTAGCCACTTTTCTGACCACTCATGCAGATTATTTAGATCCTCCTGAAGTTCTCTACCATTGTTCTCGTTTTTTACTTTCTTCACAATCTTTGCATCATCTGCAAACATATTCATGAATGAATTTACAGACTCTGGTAGGTCATTTACATATACAAGGAACAAAAGTGGCCCTAAAACTGAACCCTGTGGAACTCCACTACTAACTCTTCTCCATTCAGACACTGAGTGTCTTACTCTAACCCTCTGTTCCCTTCCTTCTAAGTAAGTTTTTATCCATTCCAATACATTTCCACCTATTCTAGCCATTGATTGCAGCTTTCTAATAAGTCTCCCATGTGGAACAGTGTCAAACGCTTTCTGGAAGTCTAGGAATATGCAATCTGCCCATCCCTCTCTTTCCTGTAAGATTTGGCTGACCTCATCATAAAATTCTAATAAATTTGTTACTGTTGATCTACCTTCTCTGAAGTCATGTTGCCTCACTGACAAAA
This sequence comes from Halocaridina rubra, assembly GCA_037179515.1. NCBI lineage: Eukaryota > Metazoa > Arthropoda > Malacostraca > Decapoda > Atyidae > Halocaridina > Halocaridina rubra. Next base: position 41,773 of record JAXCGZ010009750.1, on the reverse strand, counting down.
AGTTGAAGGATTCCAAGTGAAGAGAGATATGTTTCCTTAGTAGTTTCTCCATAACTTTGCAAACTATGCTGGTCAAGGAAACTGGTCTATAGTTCAGAGCCGTATCCCTCCTTTCCTTTTTGAAGATAGGTATCACATTTGCTTGTTTCCAGCATCTTGGAATCTCCCCCGACTCCAGTGACTCCTTAAATATGATACTTAGTGCCACTGATATTGTGCTTGCGCATTTTTAAGCACATGAGGGGATATGTCATCAGGACCTGTAGCTTTATGAACATCTAAATCCATGAGTGCTTTGCATACCTCTGTGGCTGTAAGGTTGATGTTCTCTAATACCGGCCCTTGAGCTTCTATCACTGCAATCTGAGGGGGTGGGGTATTTTCTACTGTAAATACTGACTGAAACTCCTTGTTCAATTCTTTGCAGATCTCTTCATCCGTCTCAGTGATGCTTCCATCCACTCTCTTTAGCCTTAAAACCTGTTCTTTTACCTTCAGTTTTCCTCTGATAAAGCTGTGGAAAAGCTTGGGATTTTCTTTAGCCTTCCTGGTGATGTCCCTCTCATAGTCTCTCTCTGCCTCTCTCCTTTTACTTAGGTAGTCATTTCTTGCTCTTTTGTAGGTTTGCCAGGCATTTATGTTTTTTCTCCGCCTATACCTTTTCCAGCATTTGTCTCTCCACTCCTTAGCTCTTTTACACCCATTATCGAACCATTTCTCTCTGGCATGAATTACACCTACTTTGGTGACAGGTATGCAGCAATCTACTATCTTCCCATATTTCTCACAAAAGATGTCATACATTTCTTGTACAGATTTGTTGTAAAATAAGGTTCTCCAGTCAATAACTGCAAAAAACTCATTCATTCTGATGTAATCTCCTTTCGGATAGTTCCTCCTCATGTCCTCAGTGCCTCTACTCTCAGGAAGAATATCTTCAATGATATACTCCATCAACAACACACAGTGGTCACTCTTTCCAATTGGTGGTTCATACTTAATTTTTTCAATATCCAACACATTATCTGTGAACACTAGATCAAGTAGTGATGGCTCATCCCCACCCCTGGCCCTTGTTGGTTCCATTACATGTTGGTGTAGGAAATTCCCTTGTACGCAATCTGGAAATCTTGCCCCGAATGAGTCCTCACCACTGTGTGGGTCAAGATTTATCCAATCTATCTCTTTATGATTAAAGTCTCCCATAATCAAAATTCTACATTTTTTTCCCCGTGCCATGTTAACAACTGAGTTTATGACTTCAATAGTACCTATATGACTTTCCTCATAAACTTCAAGCCTATTTTGGTTCCTTGGTGGGTTGTATACAACAGTTATTATAATGCTCTCTGACCCAGTATTTATGCGAGCAACAAGAAATTCCTTGAACTCACTTTCTATAGCCAAGTTTATTTCTTCAACTTGAATCCTTTCACTTATGAGCAGTGCTATCCCTCCACCAGTCCTCTCAGATCTTTCAACCCTTAGTATTCTGAAGCCCTTAGGAAAAACTGTGACACTGTTTATGTCCTCACTCAACTTAGTCTCTGTACTTGCTACTATATCTGCCTTACTGTTGTGAATCCTATCTTTTAATTCTGCTGCCTTACCAGCTAATCCATCAGCATTTGTGTATAACAATCTTAATGAGGCCCCATCCCCTGATCTTCTGTCATTATCTTCTTTATCTCCCCTTTGTCTGGAAGAACTCTGTAACGAAAATTTTTCTTCTCTTCTTCATTTCTTTCATCATTTAACCTTCTTGCCTCTTGCAACAAGTTTTTGATCTTTCCCATCTCTTCCTGTGTTCTGTATCGTCTAATGAACACTTCTTTGAATTCTTGAAGGTCTTTTAGACTTTTTTTTCTCAACAATATTTCCCTACATGTTTCCCCTCTCTCAAAGGTTACTTTTGTTGGTCTCGGCTTTCCTTCCCTCGAATATTTACCTAGTTGGTGTATGTTTACAATATCCTCAGGAGCACAAACTACTCCAAGCTTTCTTATCAGGTCTACAACCCTAGCTTTATTTTCTTCAAGTCTCCCCTGCCATGTTGGCTACTGGGATTCACTTATGCCTGAGATTACCACTGTCTTCTCCTTATCAAGTGCCTGTCTGATGAGTGGGTTTGCCCTTTCCATCACAACATCTTTCATTTTTTCGATTACTGTCTCTTTATAGGCAACTGTTTGTATGTTTTCCAGTGCCACCACCTTTACAGCCTCTTTTACTGCCACATTCCCCTTTAGTGCATCAGCAAAGGAAGTTTTCATGGCATCATTTTCCATATTCAGCTCCTGGAACTCTTTTCTGAACTGTTCAATGTTTTCCTTAATCTGGACATTCCAAGCAGCAATCTCGTCTCTCTCAGAAGAGAGCAGTGAACTAACATCTAATTCCTTTAGGTTGTCATTCAGCTGTTTGTTTTTATCTTCTTGTTTAGAAATTCTAGATTCTAGTTGACTCTTTTCCCCTTCCAGCTTCTTTATTCTTTTTTCTAGTTCCTTTCTCTCCTGCCCTTGTGCTTTATTTGCTTCCTCCAAAGATCTTATTTGCTCTCTGAGTGTTTCATTCTCTTTCATTTCTCCATCCATATTCCGAATTTTATCATCAAGGCTTATAACCATTGCCTCTAAATTCTTGATTTTCTGTTTAAGTCCCCTAATGGCTACCCCTCCTACCGACCCATGGATGGGAGAGGTTTGGGACAGAGATGGCATCATTTTTATGTTCTCCCTCTCAAAAAAAAATAAAAAAAAAAAATAAAAATAAAATTAATTAAGCTTCACACAGAATTTTTATATCTCCATATAAGTGCTATTTAGTGACTCAGTTTATCTCTTTTCTGGTAACACATCTTAACTTAAAAACTTGACCATGGTAATTTAAGGATAAAAAGAAAAAGAAAAACAAAAGTCAAACCTGAAGGAAAATTCGAATTTGTGTCTGAGGTGGCACCCACCTGTTTCTGCTATATATTCTTCCTAACTGATAAACTCACTTGCTAACCAAGATATGTTATCACAGGATTAGACTTTACATTTAACTCAATATATATACAAAATACAAAAATAGTAAAAGAGAAAGCTAAAAGAAAAGCAAAAAAATGAAGAAAATAAGACAGCTGTACTACTTGGCAACTTAACTCAGTACTGCTGACAGGTGGATATTTGGTATTTTTTTTTTATTATTCAATTATTTCGTGTATCAAACTAACTAACAAGTTAATATAAATGGGAAGGATACTGATTTTAACAATATATAGAACCACAGGATCAGGTAAACGGCTTAAGAGCTTTCCCAAGTTTACACAAAAAAATTAGGTAATGTGATGTGATGGCTTCACCTCTGGCAACTCTTCTAAATTTCCCTCAAGGCAGAACTGGACGGCAGCTTCTCTCTCCCCTCACGAAAATGTTCTCAATTTTTTTCCTTTAATATTTTGGACAGTCTCGTCATACAACAAATATAAGTTTTGTACTCACAATACTCTGCAGGATTTCAGATTTATGGAAATTATGGTAAAGTTTTCCACTAAGCACTTAGTCACTCAAAACACAAGTAGTGTGTGTGTGTGTGTGTGATTACCTAATTGTGATTACCTAATTGTGTTTACAGGAAAGAGCCCAAAGCTCGTATCTTCCCGTCTCCTGATCGGTTCCATTTTATACTTAGTGATACTTATCATACCTGTCCTTAAAACTATGGATTGAGATAGCATTAACTACCTCCTCGCTTAGCGAATTCCAATTATCAACTACTCTTACACTGAAAAAGTATTTCCTTACATCCTGCGAAGAAGTTTTCTTACGAAGCTTCAAACTATGACCTCTAGTTCTAGAGCCAGCCATATCAAAATATCGATCCCTATCCACTCTATCATAACCATGAAGGAATTTAAAGACTGTCACCATATCCCCCCTCACTCTTCTAGCTTCGGGTGATGGTAAGTCTAATTCCCTCAGCCTCTCATCATAACTAAGATTGCGTATTTCTGGCACCAGTTTCGTGGCATGTCTTTGAACTTTTTCAAGCTTAGCTATGTGCTTTTTCAAGTGCGGATTCCAAAAGGGGGCTGCATATTCGAGTTTTGGCCTCACATAGGTTACATAAATATTTCTGAACATTTCCTTGTCCATGTGCCTGAAGGCTACCCTTACATTTGATAAGAATGCATATGCTGCCCTTACTATGTCATTTATATGTATTTCTGGAGACAAATCTGCCAGTATGTTTACTCCTAGATCTCTCTCATTTTCTGTCTCTTGAAGTT
>JAXCGZ010009750.1:32500-35000 GCA_037179515.1 Halocaridina rubra | reverse complement strand
ACTTATTTATTTATTTAATCATATTACACACAAAAACGTCACATAACATTTTTCTTTAGTTTACATGATTTTCTGACGAATAAGGATGCTGCTCCATTATTGACTTGGCATATCTAAAAGTGTACTCAATGGCCCTGCTGTTGGCATGGGATGTAAACTATTGCTTAAATAACCTTTAACGAAGAAAAAAATATGTCATAAGTAGTTCCTCTTTAAATGACATTTAGATGACTTCAAGCCCTACATGTTATCATTCTTAATAATAATAATAAAAATAATAATAATAATAATAATAATAATGATAATAATAATAATAATAATAATAATAATAATATTATTATTATTATTATTATTAATAATAATAATAATAATAATAATAATAATAATAATAATAATAATAATAATAATAATAATAATATGATTAGTAGGTTGGCCAGGGCAACAGTCGCCCTTTGAAAGACTACGACTGAAGGTATAAGGATGCAACTAGGACTGGGCCAGACAGTTCCAGGTTGTCTTCCTTCAGGACGGTTCTTTCCTCATGCCTACATCTACACTGAATATTCTGGCGTATTCATTACACACCTCTTGCTATTCCATTACATTTGACAAGTCTCAACATTTCCCACATTTGTCTCTTTTAGTTTCTTTTTCCTCACATTTGTTATTATTTATGGAAGGTTCACAACTAATGGCCCCCAGTATTCGGCATAGCGGGGTGCGAAGAATCTCCGGGGATGGTGTTGACTCCCCTATTGGCTTGAGGGCAGACATGCCTGGTGGTAGTAATAGTTCTGCTCTTAACCTTGCACCTCCCAATAGATCTGCTTCTTTCACTCTTCACTATTCTAACATTCGTGGGTTGAACTATAATCTTTCGTCTGTGGAACAGCACTTGGGCACTTTCCTCCCTAACCTCCTCCTCCTATCTGAAACCCAGCTGTCTATACATGCTTCCACTGACCCATTCCAAATTTCTCATTATAATCTGGATACTCGTTTTCGTTCCAAAGGTGGGGTCTGTGCATACTGCAACACTAACACTCCTACTGTGAGGCTCATGGACCTTGAATCTCCTGACTTTGATATTCTCTGGCTAAAAGTCTATCTCTCCACTACCACTATCTTCCTTTGCTTCTGCTACTGTTCTCCAAACTCCATCGAGTTTGTCTTTCTTTGAATATCTATCCTCGTGCCATGAGTCCTTGCTATCTTCTCACCCACGTGCCGAAGTTCTCTACATTGGAGACTTCAATGTACACCACAGTGAGTGGCTTCATTCTTCTCACACTGATGTGGGAGGAAGCGATGCCCTTGCTTTCTCTATTATTCACGATCTGGAGCAAATTATCAAACATCCTACTCGCGTTCCTGATCGTCACGAACATGCTGCAAACACTCTTGACTATTTTTTACTTCTAACCCTTCAAACTACTCTTATTCCGTGCTTTCCCCTCTTGGTAAATCTGACCCTCTATGATTTCAGTCTCTTCCATTTTCGCTCCTCCACCACCAATCCCTCCTACTCAGCGCCGCCTTTGGCACTTCGAGCGTACCCAATATAAAAATTTGCGTAACTTTCTCTTTGACTTCCCATGGGATGACTACTGCTTTCGGTCCCGCAACCTTGATCAGGTAGCTTTAAAAGTTGCCGAGATCATGACTGCGGGAATGGAGGTGTATATCCCCTCTTCTACAAAAACTTTCTTTCCCCCTAAACCTTGGTTTGACCATGCCTGTTCCCTGGCTATCCAGACTAGGAATCAGGCTCACCGATCTTACCTAGCCTCTCCTTCCAGTTTAACTCGCTCTGCTCTTATTATAGCTAGGAAACACTGTACTGCTAAGATTTGAAGATCTAAGGCTTCCTAGATAAGAAGGAAAGTTGATGACCTTAACTCCTCTCCCACTGACAAATGCTTCTGGTCCTTAGCCAAAACCCTCTCCAAAAACTTCTGTAACTCAAGCTTTCCCCCTCTCATTCGTTCTGATGGTTCTATAGCTTGCTCTCCCACTGACAAAGCCACTCTCTTTGGCTCTCATTTTTCTGCCAACTCTTCTATCAACGATTCCAGCGCACGTGTTCCTCAGTCTTTTCCCCTATCTAACACTAAGCCCACCCTTATCCTTTCTTCACGCAAAGTTCATAAGGTTCTTCGCTTGCTAAAGATGAACAAGGCATCTGGTCCCGATGGTATCCCTGCAAGGTTCCTTAAGGAGTTTGCAGATGATCTGGCTCCCGTGCTTTGCCGTCTTTTTCGCCTCATTCTGTCAACCAGTATCTATCCTTCATCTTGGAAGCATGCTCTAGTTCATCCTGTTCCTAAGAAGGGTGACCGCTCTATTCCTTCTAACTACCGACCTATTGCCCTAACCTCCTCTATTGCTAAAGTTTTCGAAACTTTGCTCAATGTTCTCTTCTTGAAACGCCTTCAATCTAACTCACCAGTATGGCTTCCACAAGGCAAGATCCACTGGTGATCTCCTGTCCTATCTTACT
>JAXCGZ010009750.1:25000-30000 GCA_037179515.1 Halocaridina rubra | reverse complement strand
AACTAGAGGCGCCACGGGGCAAAGACAGGGTTTATATACATTAGCTTTGGTGCAAATATTCACACTTAGTATTACACCAGAGCTGATATATGTGAGGTCCGTCACTGCCCTGTCAGACATTAAAAGTTTTGACATAGTGGCTCCCTCTAGTAGTGCGGGTGGGGAATCAGTGTCACGTCGTCTGCCGGAGCGGAGTATCGGAGCTCATGCATAGTAGCTTTGATCAAAGCTCTAGTTTTGAATGATCATGACGTCATGGCATCTATAGTACTATTACAAATTTAAGAACACCTGTAGAAGTATATGCTTTGTATATTATTAAATATATAATATCACAACTCAGGACCACACGCTATTCAGAGTAAAAATATATTACATCACTTAAATGTCATTAAAAGTGCAAAAAAGTCTGCTAGACTATTAAATATCAACCAAATAATTATTAATATAAGATATCATATACCAAATGAATTGAAAACACTCCATAAAATACATGCTTACAAAACGATGCATCAAATATATTAGATGACTGTATATATAAAATATTGAATATAATAGATTACAAAATGGAGGTAGATTTTACTGAAATGGAATAAAAAAAAAAGTTTTGAGAACAATTTTAATTCAGATCATGAAAAGGTTACATATCACCAGAACTTGAGAAATGTGAGATTATAATATGCCAAAAATATAAAATAGTGCCTGAAGACGACCTGTAGTGATGTTTAAACTAGATTAAATTTGAGAGAAGATTAGTTTCTGAAAAAGTAAAAGAGTCAAGAATAGGTTAGTTGTTGATGCGGAAAGACTAGCTCGAAATCTTATAATATGAAATAGATGATAATATTTAGAACCAACACATGATTTCCTTCATATTTAGGCTAAAATATTCAAAATAAACAATTAGAGTAATCAAAAATAATTTTAGAACTACTTCAACTATCTCTGAAGTTACAGGGTGTAATTTACTCGTCGTTGATGACTTTATGATTATAGTGTTTAAGCTGATGTAAGAAATGTTTCAAACTAGTCTTGATGATGACCTTATAGAAAGGATCGTGCAACAGGGACAGCTGGAGGTATTAAGGTTAACAAAAAATAAGTTGTCTGATCAATGCAGATCGTTATTGAATCCTTCCACAATAAACCCAATATCTGATACCCATTTAGGCCTATTGTTGTTCTGATTACGAGACAGACTGAGGTTGGTATGAATTACCCACTGTGTGTTTACAATAGAATATTAGACCAATATAAATTACCCAATTAGACGCGTATTGTGCCCCCAGCACTGAGCCCCGGAACAAAAAGGTGAAATTAATTGATATTTACACATTATTCGCAACAGGACAAAACTACACAAGGAATACCAATCTTAGATGATAAGTTTGCTCTCTAGGTTAATTCACAAACATAAAATAAACAATAGTTCCAGTTATTGATTATCAAACAGTATACTAACACCATAACTGTATGATTCGAACTACTAATATCGAAGAGATTGATATAATTTAAGAGTTCAATATTTTAATTACATTTTCACGTGTTACATAAACACGTGTTATTTAGAAGAAGAAAAAATGCTTATTAACGAAATGTGAAAAAACGACGACTTAGATTTGCCTCTGAATATAATTTAATTGCTTTCTTCACAGTCTAAAGCATTTATACAGACACCATGTGATAAGAAAGCAGTGTTTACACCAAAATTCATAAGGAAAAAAATGAATTAATGTACAAATAAAAGGTAATAGACTACGAGGAATGAATTATTATTATATGTGTCAGTTTCTTATCAAGAGATGCACTAAATTGGGTAAAATACTTAAAAATTTTACAATATAAAAAAAACACACACAAGAACTCAATTACACACTCTGTAAAATAAAAAAATGAACTTCCAAAACTATTAAGTTTGCATCTTATCTGAAATATTACCATTGATTTTACTTAAGAGCTGATATACTTAAATAATCACTTTATCTCTAGGAATATAGACCTGTGTAATAGAAAGTATAGCATTATAGCTCCTGAGAGAAGATAGATTACATTTTTGTGACCTACAGAAACAATGACACTGAATGTACTCATGCGTGTGTATAATAAAATACTGTTAACAACACCTTACAGATTAGACTTTTCCTCCGGAATTATCTGTACCTTTTATAGGCTAAAGGTTAGGCTTTCCAAAATGCATTTTCTCCATCGTATCTATACGGTTGAGTTCATCTACTGGTCTTCACTGCTAAAAAACATGCAATTCCAAAGTATTATAAAACTCCAAGGACAACTGGATTTAAAGACTTAATGGTTGTTTTTAAAATAAGTTCATGAATGTTAGTGTACTAATAATTCTGTTTCCAGTGACCTACTGAGTTACTTTAAGGGATGCAAGATGGTGTCTGGAGGTAGTTGGACGTTGGGAGAATCTATTAAGGTAAACATTCTCGGTCACTTTTGAGTTCATATGCATGTATTTGTCTATCTCGTTCCACAATTTACTTTACACTACCACACAGGAAACGCAAACCACAAAACGGAAACCACGTAAGTGTCTGGGTGGAAATGTAAAAAAAAAAAAAAATCACAATTTCATGCTGTTGATTAACTTGGGCAATGCTGCGAAACCTACTGCTAGCATGAAAGTTTATATTTCCCTAAAAGTTGCACTGATTATTATTTTTTCCAAAAGAAAGATCCATTGCATTATTGTGCATATAAAAGGGAATCAGACATGCATTCCCATAGTGATATGAGTTAAGAATTAAGACAAGAAATCTTTATGATAAAAATCTTAAGAGAATTTATAATTTTTTTTACACACACACCTACTATAAGAAGAGATAAATTTAGTTTTGAAAAGAAAAGATTACACTCAAGAGTATTGTTTTTCTCTTTCGAATATAAGCACCTCCTTCCTCTCTGCAGCCAGCAGCCAATGGGAGTATTCACCCGTGTTTTACCCTTGCCAATCCACCAATGAGGATTACTCGGGTTAGAGGATGGGAGGAGCTTATGAGCAAATGAGAAAAAATTGAGATATAAGTTATTAATACCCAAACATGCAAATAAGGAATGAAGTTGGGAATGGATTATGAGCAATTGAGAATATTGCTGAAAATCTTCTTTATAAGAACTGTTACCATATTTATCGCAGTTTCACCCTCCCTAAGAAATATATATCCTCCAAATTTTCAAGTGATAATACTTTTTTTTTTAACTGTCCCCCCCAAAAAAAAAAAAATCTTAAAACATAGCGTTTTCCTTATTGTATGCAAATATATGTGAACTGACATATGGTAACACGGCCTCAAAGGTTGATTTTTTTTTTTTACAATAATATCATCTCAAAAGATAACATTTCCATCCCGTGATTCCATACTACGAGAAGTTATAATAAGAAATAAAAGTTTATAATGAAAAACTTCATAACCTTTTATTTTTATTTATTTCAAGAACTCTTAGGGAAATATAGACTAGCATGTAGAATATGAGGAAAATTTCGAATAGACAGTTAAGAGGGAAACTCAGAGATAAAAACATATATATTATTATTAAGGAAAAAATATAAGGAAGGACGTATTAATATATCTCATTCTGCATTCCCTGGCTTTGGGAGACACAGTAAAAAAAAAAAAACCTACCCTTCCTTGGGTCACGACTTCAAGACCATCACCAGCATCCTGAAATAACCAAAACATCTCAACATCTCCCGACAGACACAGACATACACACACATTAAATGATGCCTCAAAGAAGCTCCTCTTACAGAATAACATGAATAACTTTCACAAAATAACAGCAATATCTCACACAGTAATAATTGTTCTAAAAATAACAGGAATAACACTTTATAAAAAGTATAACACTAACAGCAATAACCAGAATAACTCACTGAATTAAAATAATATCTTACAGAAAAACAGGCATAACTCAGAATAATTACAATAATAACACAGTCTTTTTTAGTGTGTACAGAAATATATGTTTGACCAGTATTCGAACCCACATGTATTAACAAATCATCAATGTAGGTATTTGGTTTTCAACATCAATTGAAGAACAGTGATGTGGAACCTGCCTGCAGTGGGTTCAAATCTCGTCATGGCACATACAGAATAGCCATCACTCATATATACATACTTTAAAATGATTACTTGTAATGTATGTATGTATGTATGTATGTATGTATGTATGTATGTATGTATGTGTACGTATGCAATGAGGTCAGCTACGAAGTGAAAACGAAACAAATGAGTGCTGAAAGCTTTCAAACTGTATTTTAGTCCACTTTCGGAGTAATTCCGAAGATGAACTAAAATAATTCAGGAAAATCTCAGCATTCTGTCGTTTCATTTGTACTTCGTAGCTAACCTCTGTTCATGAGTGTGTTACGTATTCATATATTCGTGATATATATATATATATATATATATATATATATATATATATATATATATATATATATATATATATATATATAAGAGATGTGCTTTTCTAGAAATTTATTCATATATATATATATATATATATATATATATATATATATATATATATATATATATATATATATATATTTTTTTTTTTTTTTTTTCTTATGTTTTTTCACGTGTTTATTTATTTATTTATATATATATATATATATATATATATATATATATATATATATATATATATATATATATATATATATATATATATATATATATATATATATTGAAAATATAATATTTATACTTTTGTCAGTGAATCTTATCATATATTCGCTTATGAGACTGTTACCATGCTCTTATTATATTCCATTCAGTACAAGCACTTGAAAATGATTAGAACTTTGTTAGAAATTAAAAAAAATTCTAGAAGTAGGCCTATAGTGTAAAAAAAAAAAATAATGGCAGGAAAGCTATGCTGCAATACAACGTAGGTAGAGAAAAGTTTGGCCAACGCCTCCCCCAGGCGCCATTTTGCCCATTCGCCCATCCTCGAAGCCAGTCTCCATT
>JAXCGZ010009750.1:5000-20000 GCA_037179515.1 Halocaridina rubra | reverse complement strand
AGCCAAAAAAAAAATAAAATAAAACAGCCCTCATCGGGTCTGGGCACGAAGAATACATAAAGAGAAACAGAGATGGAGAGTGTAATGACTTGTCAGATGTGAAGGGATAAAAGATGTGTGATGAATATCCAAGAATATTCAGTGTAGCTGTAGGCATAGAAAAAGAACCGTAACTGAAGGAAGACATAACATCGAACTGTCCTGGACAGACCTATTTAAGTTCAAAAAAACCTTCAGCTGTAGCATCGCAACGGGCGGCTGGTGCCATGAGCCAACCTACTACATTAATAGAACGCACATTATTACCACTTTTAACATCACTGAAGTTTGTTTAATATTTTTTCCTAGATATATGCAAAAACTTAATATATTTAATTATTTAATAATTGTTAAAAACATTTCTTTATATAAAGTTACTAACAACAAGTGTTAGTAAATGTTAGTATTTGCATGATGTAACCTTTAACTTATTTTTTTACTTATTTGGAAATTGATAGAAGTGATATCGACATTATATTAATATTTAAAGCAAATATATATATATATATATTTTTTTACCTTTAGTCAGAAATTCTGTTTTATAGTGATTTTTTTTTCTCTCTCTCTCAAGCATTTATAACAGGATGTCAAAGTTAGCTATCTGCTGATAAATACAATGTGAATTTTATTATAAAATGCAAAATATATTTCAGCTCAAACTCACGATAATATAAAAAAAAAATCGCAATTTAAAGTCCATTTTACTTAATAAATATATTATTACTTTGTACATATCCTACCATTTATTCAGTCTTCCTCAACTGATATTGTCAGAAGATCCTTGCCCACTTACAATGTGGATGAACCAAGTAGGGTGGTGCGTGGGAGAAATGAGGGAGCCCATTTCTTTTTTTTGCAAAGAGCTAGGAGAAGGGATTGAGGTACCTTAGCTTCTGGTGAATATTTATGCTTTGACTCGGCCATCCACCTTGTAAGGAGTATTGCTGCCATTTTGTGAATATATATATATATATATATATATATATATATATATATATATATATATATATATGTACATACACACACACACACACACACACACATATATATATATATATATATATATATATATATATATATATATATATATATATATATATATATATATATATATATATATATATATATATGGGGTGGTCCAAAAGTTGCTTCACCGTAATACTATGTAATACTGTGTATAACAGGAGAGTATCTTTTGGACAACCTGTATATATATATATATATATATATATATATATATATATATATATATATATATATATATATATATATATATATATATATTCTTGACCTATCAGCTGCAGGTCAGATTATTATTATTATTATTATTATTATTATTATTATTATTATTATTATTATTATTATTATTATTATTATTATTATTATTTTATTTTATTTTTTTTAATTTATTTATTTATTTTTTTTTTTTTGGCGAAAATGACAATAAAGACTATATTTGATCTACGACAAATTGAAACACGCGAGGAGAATGTGTGAAGTAGAGAATGACAATCATAACTGCGAGAAAACTGGTCACTGGAAGTGAGAATAAAAAAAATTAAACATATATATCACAGAATATATCACGTGGAGCATAACAGCTAAAACTGCAGTTAAAAATCGGATATTTGAATACAGATTTTAATATCTAAAACCAATTAAAACACGGTAGTATTAAGTCACTGTTAGAGATATTTTGAAATGGTTTGAATATTGTATCCTTTATAATTATGTATACATCTCATGCAGATATAGTTCGGGAAAATATACATTAAATCCATGAAAACCATGAGTACTACGTCAGAGTTAAAGAACACGATACTGAACACTGTATGATATTATATGATGAACAATCCACGTGCACATGTAAATAAATTCATTCACATCCTGTGACGACTGAAAGTGGGAAGAGGGACTTCAATCTGGACAGCAAAAAGGGGGGATACATTTGGCCATAAGCGCCATTTTGCCTCTATGTTCGCACTTGCCGCCTGTCCCCGTTGCCTCTTATCCCGCACTGTCTATGCTTAGGTTTACTTCGGACATTTTCAAAATGATCTAATAACAAAGTAAACCAGAAGAAAGAATTTACATATATGGGGAGGCAGTTGGGAGCTAGGGCATCGTAGGCCTAAAGAGGCAATATGGCGCCTTGCTTTGACGTATGCATGGCCAAACCTTTTCTACCTGCAGGTCAGGGAGTATCACTTCTAAAATTTGGGTTTCCAATGTGCTACTGCAATACAGGAATTAACATACAATTTTCTCTGCCTTTTTTCACCGAAATGCTGCTGCTGCAAAAAAAACAACACCTAGGTTACGACACCGAAAGATATATAAATAGAAAAAAGGGAGATAAACATCCCATACGAAATAGGGGCGAAACGTGAAATCCATCAAAAACGATAAAATCGACAACGGAAAGGGTCTCGACAACGGGAAGGGTCTCTGAATACAGTTTGGGGATCGACAAGATGGAATATGTGGATAAAAAAAGAGGTATTTAAAAAAGGGGCTGAGGATTTTCTAAGGCTAAACGAGACAAAAAGGTTTAAAAAGGGTAAAATAAATTATGACAGACGGCCTTATGGTTGGTTGTCTGCCCTCATCTTGAGGTCGGATATCAATGAAAAATTTAAATCAATTCTGAGAAAGAAACAGCGTTTTTTGCCTATGTTGTGTCACTGTTTCTTTCTCCATTCAATACATCATGATATCGGGGCCTCAAAAACACGAAATTGATTAATGATGTCAGGTCAAAATTTATCAGTACAAAAGGGGTCTAAATGGTTAAAAAAAAAGGGCAAACAAAGGCGCTTTTATAAAAAGAGTACAAGGACACACTAATAAGGGCAAATGGAATAAAAAAAAGGAACAGATTGGGAATAAAAGGACGGGTAAGGAGACCTACATACCGAGGACTGTCCGGCCGTATGATCGGTAAGTGACGACGGGCTGAGGGAGACAGTCACCATGGAGGAGGAAGCATCCCGTTCCACGCGCTGCAAGGAACCACTCAGGTCAGAACACAGAAAACACACTATCTCTCTTAGTTTTTGGTTAATTACCAGCTCAGGGCAGAGGGTAATAAGATCAAGGTTCATGTTACATGATCAATCAAGTCACAAAACCCGGTCCAATGACATAAATTTTAGTTAGTAGCTGTAGTCAGGCGACAATTGTGTAAACATCAATTCAGAGGAAAAGTTGAGGAATGAAGAAAGAAACGCCATCTCTCTGCAGATTACTGTCAGGTCTGATGATAAAGATATCTTTGGGCAAAGCCGTAGATACAAAGAATTTGTCCATGCTCGATCAATGTAATATGCCAACGGTATACTTACACGGCCCCTAAGTCATTGTCTCTTATTAGCCTAGATCCCAGTGATATAAAATACACGCTATTGTACACTGAGTTAGCTATATAATGGCAATATAGTGGAGGCAGGCTACGGGCGCGGGCTAAGAAGCAGGATAGTATCTGGAGAGTGAATGGCCAAACTATCCTCTATCTACAACTCTGGTGTCATTAGCAGATAGGTCAGATGATAGTCAGCAAAAATATATAAAATGTCTTTAACTGCAAAGAACAGCTATGATCAAATGGACAACATCCTTTTTATATAAATAAACAATGAAAACACAGTGCAAAAGCACGATCTATACATAAAATTTAGTTAGCTAATGTCTAGACGATAGGCTGACACTAAGGCCGTTTTCACACCTGAGTGGGACGTCGCAAGTGGCATGCTACGTGGCACGCCAGTTGAAAACGAACATCCGGAAATATATGAACTTTTCACACAGAAGTGGCGTGACACGTCCCATGTGCCACGCCACTTCTGTGTGAAAGCTTCATATATTTCCGGATGTTCGTTTTCAACCGGCGTGCCACGTAGCATGCCACGTGCGACGTGTCACTCAGGTGTGAAAGCGGCCTAACTCTGTGGGTGCTGCATGGAAAACATGAAAATACAGCCGAAAAAACACACACAGACAGGTTAAATAAGCAGATAGGTCAGATCACAGAATAGAAAAAGTCTGAAATTCAGTCTGAGAGGAATCAATTATGCCCAAACCATTTTACTTAAAATTAAAACATTAACTTTTATTTTGCATACTCTCTGAAATCATAGAACAAAAAAATAATTGATACAATTTCTTATACTGTAGACGATCCAACTAGAGGAGATGAATTATACCCCACCTGCACTGTAGCTGACCAGAGCACTGTGTGTGTGTGGGGGGGGGCGAATGGTGTGAGGCCATGCCTCTCAAGCAGCTTAGATGTTAGGAATAGAGTGAGTCATTTATTGAATGAGTGTGCTTTGACTAGGCCACTTATCGGTCATATGAGAGAAAACAGAATGTCTAGGATCTAGAATGGCAAGAAAAACATCTACCCAAAAGACAGTTGAATATTTAGTAATTGTAGAAAAAAGACATGAAGTCACAGCATAAATGAAATACAATTCTATACATTTGCACATGTTAACCCCTAAGCGCGGACGACAAATGGCAGACATATTCAGAGTGTAATGTGTTGGAATGGTGACAATCTATTAGGAATATAACAATAAAATAATATTCACTTTAAGTAAGACATAGACTAAAAAAATATAAATAAAAATGTCTTGATGTTAGAAGCCATAAGTAACATTTGTTCTGAGATTAATAAACTTTGAGAAGAGCAGAGAGCCGAAAAAGATACAAAGCACAGAGAAAGCATTTTTATCCCTGTAGCACGAAAAGAGACAGTGTTAGGGAGTTCTGCTTCAGTGATCATATCATAAGTGTCCCAAAGATAATCAAAGGCTGTTACCTGGTTAAAGGATGAACACTCCCTGGCCAATCTGCTATATGCACTTACTTCTTCTTCTTCTTCTTCTTCTTCTTCTTCTTCTTCTTCTTCTTCTTCTTCTTCTTCTTCTTCTTCTTCTTCTTCTTCTTCTTCTTCTTCTTCTTCTTCTTCTTCTTCATCATCATTTTTTTTTTTTTTTAAGTATGGCCATTCTTTTGCCTAAACTTATGACGCAGTCTGTTCCAACTCGCCACGAATGAGTAAAAGGAACACTTCCCTCAGGCAAACGAGGAGGGCTTCTACTTGGGTTCTATGGTGCGTCAGAATAATGTTTAATCTTTGAAACTAAAGATGTTTAGATTTTGATGAAAAGGACAGGGCAAATAGGTAGTGAATACAAGCACAAAAATGTACATAAAGACTCATAGAACACAATACTCGGATAGTTGTCGGAAGCTTTGACGATGAAAATTATATTCGTAAAAGTTGAAACTTTCCTTGATTTAATTCAGATTTTAGAACAAGACTTCCATATATTTATTTACGATAACAGTAAAAATAACTTGTCTGTGTTGCCTCTCTCTAGCCACTAAAAAAAGAGAAAGTGAGAGAGAAGGAAAAGCTGTTGTATAGCCAAATAAGAGGAAACTATCTATCTATCTATCTATCTATATACATACATACATATATGTATATATATATATATATATATATATATATATATATATATATATATATATATATATATATATATATATAGACGGGATTCGAACCTAAGCAACATCATCAGTGTGCCAAGCGCTACCAACTATAGCATAAATTTGGTGGTAAAGTTGGTAACGCCTTGGCAAACTGATGATGTATCCCAGGCTCGAATACCGGCCAGGGCCAAAAATATGTTCAATATCTATCTATCTATCTATCTATCTATATATAAATATATATATATATATATATATATATATATATATATATATATATATATATATATATATATATATATATATATATATATATATTATGAGTGTGATACCAGGACAGGCAAGAAATGCCCTCATCAGTAAAGGCCCGGGCAAAAAAAAAAAAAAAAAAAAAGACGAAGGAAAATAAAAAGGTTAAGGACACGGCAGAGATGAGTTAATGTTACACAAAGGAAAACGACAGACAAGAAAAAATAGTCAAAGTACAGAGGACCTAGAGATATGGAGGCTTAGGCCCTGAGATGACAATAGTTCGCTTTTTGAAGGAAGATAGGTCATAAGAATTAGAATAGACACAAGGAGGAAGAGCGCTTCGGAAGCTGGAAGTAGATGGGAAGAAGCAGTTGCAGCACCGACCAATCCGCGAGCTACAAATCTCCACGCAGTACCTGTAAGATGAGGCCTCTTGGCTTGTGTTACGCGGCCTCGGCAGTGGAAGAGGGATGCAACTCCCTAACTCATCAGAGTGCGCTGGGAGTAGTAGCGATAGAAAAGAGAAGGGGATGATACCTTATACGGCCAAGAGAAAGAGAATCCAGATAGAAGTAAGAGAAGGATCATTAATGAGTCTGACTGCTTTAGATTCAACCCTATCAAGGAGATAAGTATAAGAAAAAGCACCCCAGATGTGTGAGCAGTATTCTAAGCAGGGACGGATAAGACCTTTATAGATATTAAATAACTGTAGAGAGGAAAAGTAATGACGAAAACGAAACAGAATCCCCAATTATTTTGGATGAAGATTTAGAAATTTGGATTATATATATATATATATATATATATATATATATATATATATATATATATATATATATATATATATATATATATATATATATATATATATATATATATATATATATATATATATATATATATATATGAGTATGTACATATTTTTGCCCCTGGCCATACTTTTACTATACTTTCAAGAGTAATTAGAGCCATAAAAAAATCATTATATTCTAATGTCCTATCTGTCCTGCAAGATAACCATATTTTGCTCTTATCGAAGCTTGAGCATGAGATGCTAGACCCCACTTATCTAATAATGTATTCATCAGTCAGGTTCATGTCATCTCACCTGGCTTCAGGGATTGTAATCTGTCAGCCACTTCCCCTGGGTTCTATACTTCTGGGTAATACAAGGGAAGTGTGTTAGAATGAGCATATAAAAACTATAACATTATTAAGAATGTGGACCAGAGTAACATACTGGTTACAATATGAAACTCGGAAAGTGACAGACCCGCGCTCGAGCCCACAATGGGGCGTTAGGAAGGGCATCCAGCCTTAATTCCTCCGACCTGCGTTCACACCCATAATGGAGACTTATAAAACTTGGAACCAATATCTTTGAGAACGAGAGAGAAGGAACTCTAGAAATTATTCAGAATATAAAATACCTAAAAGTATTTTGGGGGTTATAATTCCTTTCATCATATACAAGGACATCTGACAATCACTTTGGATACTGTACGATTTTTATGCCTCTGACATTGGAGGGGGCAAAGAAATCTGCCTCATCGGGCCCGGGCACTAAGAAAACAATTAGGGTAAACTAGCAGTATAGGAATAGGGCAATGATAAGAGTGATAAATGATAAAATAGGAGTAATAAAAAAGAGTCCGCTGGATTTAATAATGTAAAATTATGTCTTTGTTAAGGATAGCAAAGGTTCCTGAAAGAATAAACAAAATACTAATAATATATATAAATCTGTATATATATATATATATATATATATATATATATATATATATATATATATATATATATATATATATATATATATATATATATATATATAATGCATTCAATTACTATGAAGGGGGGAGAAGAATAGCTTCTCCATGACTTAGCCACCTCCCTTTATAAGGGGGATTAAAACGTTTGTATACAGAGAGATAGAAAGAGGGACACACACACACACACACACACACACACACACACACACACACACACACACACACACACACACACACATATATATATATATGTATAAATATATATATATATATATATATATATATATATATATATATATATATATATATATGTATGTATATATATATATATATATATATATATATATATATATATATATATATATATATATATACACATATATATATATATATATATATATATATATATATATATATATATATATATATATATATATATATATATAGATAGATAGATAGATAGATAGATAGATAGATAAATACATAGACAGATAGATAGATAGATAGATATACACAGAAGTAGACTTAACAACTATATATATATACATCGCCATAAAATTTAAGACAAATTTTAAGCGGACAGAAGAGAGGTTATTTGTAACAGCTGAAAGGTTTCACTTCTCTGAGAAGTGAACACACACACGCACACACAGACACACACACACACACACTCACGCACACAAACACACACACACACACGCACACACACACACGCACGCACACACACACACACTCACACACACACACACACACACACACACTCACACACACACACACACACCCCACACCCACACACACACACACACACCCATGTGGCAGTAAAAGAGGCTGTAAAGGTGGTGGCACTGGAAAACATACAAACAGTTGACTATAAAGAGACAGTAATCGAAAAAATGAAAGACGTTGTGATGGAAAGGGCAAACCCACTCATCAGACAGGCACTTGATAAGGAGAAGACAGTGGTAATCTCAGGCATAAGTGAATCCCAGGAGCCAAGATGGCAGGGGAGACTTGAAGAAAATAAAGCTAGCGTTGTAGACCTGATAAGAAAGCTTGGAGTAGTATGTGGTCCTGAGGATATTGTAAACATACACCAACTAGGTAAATATTCGAGGGAAGGAAAGCCGAGACCAACAAAAGTAACCTTTAAGAGAGGGGAAACATATAGGGAAATATTGTTGAGAAAAAAAAGTCTAAAAGACCTTCAAGAATGCAAAGAAGTGTTCATTAGACGATACAGAACACATGAAGAGATGGGAAAGATCAAAAACTTGTTGCAAGAGGCAAGAAGGTTAAATGATGAAAGAAATGAAGAAGAGAAGAAAAATTTTCGTTACAGAATACTTCCAGACAAAGGGGAGATAAAGAAGATAATGACAGAAGATCAGGGGATGGGGCCTCATTAAGATTGTTATACACAAATGCTGATGGATTAGCTGGTAAGGCAGTAGAATTAAAAGATGGGATCCACAACAGTAAGGCAGATATAGTAGCAATTACAGAGACTAAGTTGAGTGAGGACATAAACAGTGTCACAGTTTTTCCTAAGGGCTTCAGAATACTAAGGGTCGAAAGATCTGAGAGGACTGGTGGAGGGATAGCACTGCTCATAAGTGAGAGGATTCAAGTTGAAGAAATAAACTTGGCTATAGAAAGTGAGTTCAGGGAATTTCTTGTTGCTCGCATAAATACTGGGTCAGAGAGCATTATAATAACTGTTGTATACAACCCACCAAGGAACCAAAATAGGCTTGAAATTTATGAGGAAAGTCATATAGGTACTATTGAAGTCATAAACTCAGTTGTTAACATGGCACGGGAGAAAAAATGTAGGATTTTGATTATGGGAGACTTTAATCATAAAGAGATAGATTGGATAAATCTTGACCCACACAGTGGTGAGGACTCATTTGGGGCAAGATTCCTAGATTGCGTACAAGGGAATTTCCTACACCAACATGTAATGGAACCAACAAGAGCCAGGGGTGGGGATGAGCCATCACTACTTGATCTAGTGTTCACAGATAATGTGTTGGATATTGAAAATATTGAGTATGAACCACCAATTGGAAAAAGTGACCACTGTGTGTTGTTGATGGAGTATATCATTGAAGACATTCTTCCTGAGAGTAGAGGCACTGAGGACATGAGGAGGAACTATCCGAAAGGAGATTACATCAAGATGAATGAGCTTTTTGCAGTTATTGACTGGAGAACCTTATTTTACAACAAATCTGTACAAGAAATGTATGACATCTTTTGTGAGAAATATGGGAAGATAGTAGATTGCTGCATACCTGTCACCAAAGTAGGTGTAATTCATGCCAGAGAGAAATGGTTCGATAATGGGTGTAAAAGAGCTAAGGAGTGGAGAGACAATTGCTGGAAAAGGTATAGGAGGAGAAAAAACATAAATGCCTGGCAAACCTACAAAAGAGCAAGAAATGACTACCTAAGTAAAAGGAGAGAGGCAGAGAGAGATTATGAGAGGGACATCACCAGGAAGGCTAAAGAAAATCCCAAGCTTTTCCACAGCTTTATCAGAGGAAAACTGAAGGTAAAAGAACAGGTTTTAAGGCTAAAGAGAGCGGATGGAAGCATCACTGAGACGGACGAAGAGATCTGCAAAGAATTGAACAAGAAGTTTCAGTCAGTATTTACAGTAGAAAATACCCCACCCCCTCAGATTGCAGTGATAGAAGCTCAAGGGCCGGTATTAGAGAACATCAACCTTACAGCCACAGAGGTATGCAAAGCGCTGATGGATTTAGATGTTCATAAAGCTACAGGTCCTGATGACATATCCCCTCATGTGCTTAAAAAATGCGCAAACACAATATCAGTGGCACTAAGTATCATATTTAAGGAGTCACTGGAGTCGGGGGAGATTCCAAGATGCTGGAAACAAGCAAATGTGATACCTATCTTCAAAAAGGGAAGGAGGGATACGGCTCTGAACTATAGACCAGTTTCCTTGACCAGCATAGTTTGCAAACTTATGGAGAAACTACTAAGGAAACATATCTCTCTTCACTTGGAATCCTTCAACTTTTTGTCAGTGAGGCAACATGGCTTCAGAGAAGGAAGATCAACAGTAACAAACTTATTAGAATTTTATGATGAGGTAAGCCAAATCTTACAGGAAAGAGAGGGCTGGGCAGATTGCATATTCCTAGACTTCCAGAAAGCGTTTGACACTGTTCCACATGGGAGACTTATTAGGAAGCTGCAATCAATGGCTAGAATAGGTGGAAATGTCTTGGAATGGATAAAAACTTACTTAGAAGGAAGGGAACAGAGGGTTAGAGTAAGACACTCAGTGTCTGAATGGAGAAGAGTTAGTAGTGGAGTTCCACAGGGTTCAGTTTTAGGGCCACTTTTGTTCCTTGTATATGTAAATGACCTACCAGAGTCTGTAAATTCATTCATGAATATGTATGCAGATGATGCAAAGATTGTGAAGAAAGTAAAAAACGAGAACAATGGTAGAGAACTTCAGGAGGATCTAAATAATCTGCATGAGTGGTCAGAAAAGTGGCTAATGAAATTCAATACCTCAAAATGTAAGGTAATGAGAATGGGTACAAGTGCAAGAAGGCCCAAGCTTGACTACTCGGTGGCTGGAGTACAACTTCAAGAGACAGAAAATGAGAGAGATCTAGGAGTAAACATACTGGCAGATTTGTCTCCAGAAATACATATAAATGGCGTAGTAAGGGCAGCATATGCATTCTTATCAAATGTAAGGGTAGCCTTCAGGCACATGGACAAGGAAATGTTCAGAAATATTTATGTAACCTATGTGAGGCCAAAACTCGAATATGCAGCCCCCTTTTGGAATCCGCACTTGAAAAAGCACATAGCTAAGCTTGAAAAAGTTCAAAGACATGCCACGAAACTGGTGCCAGAAATACGCAATCTCGGTTATGATGAGAGGCTGAGGGAATTAGACTTGCCATCACTCGAAGCTAGAAGAGTAAGGGGGGATATGGTGACAGTCTTTAAATTCCTTCATGGTTATGATAGAGTGGATAGGGATCGATATTTCGATATGGCTGGCTCTAGAACTAGAGGTCATAGTTTGAAGCTTCGTAAGAAAACTTGTTTGCAGGATGTAAGGAAATACTTTTTCAGTGTAAGAGTAGTTGATAATTGGAATTCGCTAAGCGAGGAGGTAGTTAATGCTATCTCAATCCATAGTTTTAAGGACAGGTACGATAAGTATCTCTAAGTCTAAAAATGGAACCGATCAGGAGACGGGAAGATACGAGCTTTGGGCTCTTTCCCGTAAACACAATTAGGTAATCACAATTAGGTAATCACACACACACACACGTACATGAAATATGAGAGTATTGAGAATTTCTATCATAAAAATTTATAGAATAAGATCTGTTGTTGCGATAAATGGATGAATTGAAAAAACAAACAAATAAAACAATAAACAAATAAATAAACAAACAAGCAATTCTTTACACACACACACACACACACACACACACACACACACACACACACACACACACACACACACACACACACACACTCCAGAAGACATATGAGAGCAATAATTGGTAAAATGAGAGAAAGAAATTACGTAGTTCATTTACCCAAAGGATGTCAATGTAAAATATACATGGGGTCTGTGTTCTCTAATGCTTACGGTTTCCTCCATGGATTCTGTATATATTTTCATTACCTACTGTTTATCCACCAAGTCACGAGTGTGAATACACATGTATACAAAAAAAAACTTACATTTACTTACACACATTCCAAAATTAATTAAATAAAAACAAATTTCTATGACCCCTCAGTATTAAAATAGCAATGATAACAATAATGATAAATATAATAATATTGATATTATCTATAATGATAGTTAATAATAATAATAATAATAGTAATAATAAAAATAATAATAATAATAATAATAATAATAATAATAATAATAATAATAATAATAACAATAAAAATAATAATAATAATAATAATAATAATAATAATAATAATAGCATAAATTATTAATTATTATTATTATTATTATTATTATTATTATTATTATTATTATTATTATTATTTATTTTGTTTTATTATTTTATTATTATTATTATTATCATCATTATTATTATTATTGTTATTATTATTATTATTATTATTATTATTATTATTATTATTATTATTATTATTATTATTAATTATTATCATTATTATAATTATTATTATTATTATTATTATTATTATTATTATTATTATTATTATTATTATCATTATTATTATTATTGTTGTTATTATTGTTATTATTGTTATTATTATTATTATCTTTATTATTATTATCATTATTATTATTATTATTATTATTATTATTATTATTATTATTATTATTATTATTATTAATATTATTATTATTATTATTATTATTATTATTATTATTATTATTATTATCTTTATTATTATTATTATTATTATTATTATTATTATTATTATTATTATTATTGTTATTATTATTATTATTATTATTATTATTATTATTATTATTATTATTATTATTATAATTATTATTATTTTTATTATTATTTACAATAATAAACTTTAGAGAAGAGGGGGTGGGGCCACTTACGTGTCTGTTGTGGTGGTTTCTGCCCATGAGCTCGTGAACGGAAGAGACGATGTCTGTCAGCTCAGCTTTGGTGATGCAACCGTCACCGTTGACATCATAAAGCTTAAAGGCAAATTTAAGCTTGTCGTACGCACTGCCCCTCAGCAGCTGCGATAAGCTTACTAGTAGATCCTAGAAAGAAAAAGACGAGAAAAAGTTATTATTATTATTCTTATTATCATCATCATCATCAGCATCATCATCATTATTATTATTATTATTATTATTATTATTATTATTATTATTATTATTATTATTATTATTATTATTATTATGATTATTATTATTGTAGTCGCCGTGGCTCAGTCGGTAGCGTCTCCGACTCTGAGGCGTCAGGTCGAAGTTTCGCGCCCCGCCACGGTCTGAGGTTAGCAAATGCATGCACTCAGCGTAAGGATTACATCTGCCAAAACAAGTCCTTCGCAAGAAGGCAACCGTCCTAGCCCTTGGTTGATAAGGGAGTCCGTGACGTAAAACCGGAACCGGAACAGATTATGATTATTATTATTATCATTATTATTATTATTATTATTATTATTATTATTATTATTATTATTATTATTAGTAGTAGTAGTAGTAGTAGTAGTAGTAGTTAGTGTACGTATACAAGCCTAGTTGGTGAGTACACACATACTGTGTATACTTACAAAATACGTATAAGCACACACATATTGGCATTAAAGAATAAACACAAAAACATTTATATAAAAGTGAATTTGAATTAATTTATGTATTTCTAACCTGTATTTATCTTATTTTTTTATACTCATTCTTTTCTACTTTACGACAACAAATAAACGAATAATATATTTATTATAAATCTATTAAGAAAAAAAAAATTCCTTAAAAATCAACAATATGAAGACCACACGCTCGCATTATTATTATTATTTTTTTTTTAAAGTCAAAGATAAATAAGTCTTTCCTAAAGTGACAGAACATCAGAAAAAAAGCTTCTAAAATCCTATTCATGTGCCAGCTGTAATGATATCAGTTGCAGCATTAATGATCACCCATTTCCATAAGCAGGCTTTTTATTCTGCTGATTCAGCAGGGGACAGGAGGTGACAGACGATGTAGTGCTCTTTTTCAGATTTTCTCTGACACGATTAAATGGAAATTATATTGTGTTGGGTCGACACAGATCATAGGGATTAATAATGACTCATAAAGCGGACAAAAATACAAATTATTGGTCATTTGTCGATCATTTTCTTAAGATATAATCAATAAACGCATTATCATATGTAAAACATGAAATATATTTTGACCCTGACCGGGGATTCGAGTCTACTGGGCACTAAACTTCCCATCAATATACATAAGGATTTCGGCGCCTTTTTTTAAAGACAATTTTCACATTATAGCTTCTGAAGAAGCTATACATGTTTCTTTTTGTCAAAAAGATAAGGAATTTAAGTAATGAAAAAAATTTGATATTAGCATTTTTGTTGATGCTGTTATACACACAGATACTTTGTTGGTATTTCTTCAAGAATTTTTTCTGCTAGCAAAAACAGTAACAACAGCTACAACAACTACAACCACTACTTTTTATTATGAAGCAATTACATCCAACCTTTTATCCTAGCTCTATTCTCAACACCTACATTCTCAAGTGTAGATACTACTACTGCTACTACTACTACTACTAAAACTTCTTTTCTGACTTTATTAAGAAATCTCACAGTATGTCAACACTACTTATCTTTTCTTTGGGAATTAGCAGAAATTGCTTAGCAATCGTAATTACTGCTGTGATATAAGGTAATT
>JAXCGZ010009749.1:72500-85660 GCA_037179515.1 Halocaridina rubra | reverse complement strand
AATGATGATGATCTTTTCTTATCGTAATCCTCTTTGTACTGGTGGAAGAAGCCTCCGCGGGCGCTTATTTACTGTATTAAAAAAAAATATATATAGTAAATAAGCAGCCCGCGGAGGCTTCTTCCACCAGTACAAAGAGGATTACGATAAGAAAAGATCATCATCATTATACATTATATATACACCCACCCTACCTCTGCCATATGGTCTATCTAATCTACATTTGAAGGTGTCTAAGGTATTGGCATTTATTATCCTGCTAGGAATACTCTACGGTATTACCAAGCCAATTTTCACCAATTTCCCTTCCGAACCTAAATTTATCAAGATTAAATCCATTACCCATTACGAGTTCTGGTTTGATCATGAATTTTTAAAACTTTATTAATATCACCCTTGTTAATCCCTTTAAACCATTTATACACCTCAATCTTATCCCCCCTAACTCTGTGCCTCTCTAGAGAATGTAGATTAAGTTTCTTAATCTGTCATATCGTAGATTTAGGCATTGCATAATTAATTTTTTTTTTTCGTTTTTTAGTCTTGCTTTGGTTATTTATAACTCTTATTTTATCTTTGAATGCATTTGCAGATAGAGGTTCGTTCTCCTGCATCCTCCTCCTCTTCTACCACATAAGTTACTTGCTCACTGCCACCATGCATGTCCCAGTGTACTGTATAACTGTTGCCCACTGCATAATAGAGTAAAGTAATGTATGTTAATTTCTAGCTGTAAAGTGAATATGAATATCTTTTGTATACTCTTAAAAATAGATACAGGGCTTTCTGCTTTGCAATGTAGTAATAAAATGTGTTTTTTACTTATCTTATATCTTTGGCAAGCCGTGTCTATGTAAGGTTTGAAACGTATCTATGCCCTATATCATTGTTTCCTATGGAAAATAACTCGTTTTTTCACGCGATTTACCCGACACTTCTGAGTACCTATCTAGGCGTTATTCTGAGAACTAGGTGTATTAAAATTTTCAGTATTTTCATTATTTTATTAAAAAAAAAAAAACCTTATTTTATTGATGAAAAGAAGTATTTTCCAGCCTAAGAATAATAAAACAGTAAACAATAGTAAAAAACATAAATTTAAACATGTAACTCTGCACCATATAAAATTCGATACCGGTATCGGCATTTCGGAAAACGCACAGGGCTGCACCTACGTGAGATAGTACATATTAAAATTTCCAGTATTTTCATTATTTTATTGATAAAAAAAAGAATTTCCTAGTCTAAGAATAATAAAACAGTAAAAATTAGTAAAAAATATAAATTTAAACATGTAACTCACAGTATTTCATCATATAAAATACAATACCGGTATCGGCATTTCGGAAGACAAAAAGGGTCGCACCTACGTAAGATAGTACGTTTTAAAAATTCCAGTATTTTCATTATTTTGTTGATAAAAAAAAGTATTTCTTAGCCTAAGAATAATAAAACAGTAAAAATAGGGAAAAACATAAATTTAAACATGTAACTCAGAGTATTGCACCATATAAAATACTGTACGATAGCGTATTGGCATCATGGAAAAAGCAAAGGGTTGCACCTACGTGAGATAGTACACTGGTTGCTATTGGCTGATGGGCGGGAGACGACATATCACAGAATCGTTTTTCTGTTTGTTCTGTATCATGAGGTCTTTTTGGCTTTTTCATTGAAACTTGTTTCTCCCACTATCTTCCATTGTCTTGCCTCACCCGTTCAGTCTACTCATGTTTGCGCCATTCGCGTTGTGCTTCTTAATACGTTGTGCGTGTGATTTTGTGAAACGTTTGCATTTCAACCCCTGCAATGCCTCCCAAGCATCCTTCATCTTCTAAGGCTTTTGGTAGTGAGCCTAAGTGGCAAAGGAAGATGTTGAACATAACAGATAAGGTAAAACTGTTAGATATGCTGAAGGAAGGAAGAAAGTTCTTGGATATCGGCCGCCATTTCAGCATCAACAAATCTACTGTTCGATACCTCAAGAAGGACGAGGCAAATATCAGGAAAAAAGCGACTATTACTATTAATAAAACAGCTAAGAGGGTCGTAACACTCCGCAATAAGATAATAGTGCGGATGGAATCTGCTTTGGCCCTGTGGATTGCTGATTGCAGGAAGAACATCAGGTGAGACACGAGTATCATACAAACCAAGGTGAAGAAGCTGTACAAGACATTCGTTGCAAACGACCCCGACGACAACAGTGGCGACTGTGAGGAGGAGGAGAAAGAAGAAGAAATGGACGACCCACAACCAGGACTGTCTAACGATTCTCCACCGACGAAACCATCGTTCGTTGCAGGCAAGGGATGGTTCGCCAAATTTAAAAAAACGCTTTGGCCTAAAGAGCATTGTGGTGCATGGCGAAGCTGCCTCTGCAGATACAGCTGCATCTGAAGATTATGTAAAGAACAATTTTAAGAAAATTATCAGCCTCTCATCATAACTGAGATTGCGTATTTCTGGCACTTTTCTCTTCAAGGAAGAAGCACCTCAATATAAATGCACAAAGACCATGTTACCCTCGTCATGTGCAGGAATGCTGCGGGCTTTATGTTAAAGTCCGGGCTTATCTACAAGTCTAAGAACTCTAGGGCTTTGACGAATAAAAACAAAAATATGCAGCCAGTGTATTGGATGCATAACCCTAAGCCTGGATCACCAGAAGCCTCACATCGGACTGGTTTTACCAATGCTTTATCCCTCAGGTAAAAATTTATCTTGCAGAGAAGGGCCTTGAATTTGAAGTCCTTCTTTTGATGGATAATGCTGGTGGCATTATGACGGTGTTCGAGTAAAGTTCCTGCCACTAGATACGACATCACTGTTTCAGCCTATGGATCAAGGCATTTTTTGTGCGTTTAAGGCCCTCTACACACGAAATGCCCAGGTGAACCTGGTTGACTCCATGAATGCGGACAAAGAATTTGCACTGAAGGCGTGCTGACGTAACTACAGGATTGCTGCATGCCTTCAAAATATTCAGGATGCAATCAAATAGATGAAGCCGGCCACAATCAATGCCAGCTGGAAGAAATTTTGACCAGCAGTCATCTACGACTACAAGGGATTCGCTCCTGACAAAGTGCATAACTCGGCAGTTGCGAAAGCTGTGAAGTTGGCTGCATTGCTAGGAGGCGAAGGATTTAAAGATATGACTCGGGAAGACGTGAATGAACTGATCAACTGCCACTCGCAGCCATTGACTGATGAAGACTTGGAGGAAATGACAAAATCAGCAAACGAAGAAGAGGAAGAACAGCAACAGGAAATGCACGATGAAGTCGAAGAACCTGGTCTTACACTTGAACGGGTGGCAGCCATATATAACATGGCCAAAAAACTCCAACAACTGTCGCAGGAGCATGACGATAATATGGTTCGTTCAGTGCACTTCTGCAGTATTATCGACGATGCCATGACTCCTTACAAGACCATCTTCACACAAAAGAAGAAACAGCAACAACAACTCCCCATTACCATGTTCTTCTCTCGCATAAAGCTGTCATTGGCTGTGGAGTATGTTACACGTCATCATCACATCATTCACGGTAAGCTTACCTATTACGTTCATATGAATTTATGCTTGCACGCTGTTATTAATAAAGCAAAGGGTTTGTTAACAGTGCACGGAGGGTTTATACAATAAAGATAGAAATAAATGTAAAATACCTATAATATATATGGTGCTCCTACTTCGCATATTTTCACCTATTGTGGCGGGTCCTGGAACCAAACCCCCACGATAAATGAGGGAACACTGTATTTAATTTTCTTTGTTTATCTAATCTCATTCCCCACCTGCTTAGAATCAAAGAATGAGATGGCTTTAATACTCAAGCTTCGTATTTGGCATAGTGACCAGATGGCTGGATTATTAGGATTCCGTTTAAGAATGTGTGTCTTTAATAATCTACTACCCACAGACAGAGTATTTTCCTTATTCACTGCTAGGAAACGATGCATTTAATTTTCAGTTTCATTTATCACATAGTATGTAGGTATGGAAAACTCATTGTATGGTAAGTATAGTTTGCATTTGAGTTTCAACCTTGTGCTGAATACTTGATTTGTTTTCTGCAGGCTTCAGCAGGAAGCGAGAGATTTCATGGCAATGCTTCGTCACTACAAACTTCCCCTTGATGAATCTTTCGGTGCTGCTCAGGTGTTAACATTAGAACAGGTAGGAAATGCAAGTGAGTTTCCGTATGCTATACTATCCAAATGAAGTAAGGTCTATTCTAACATATAATCATTTAGTTGTACTGGTTTGTCCTGCCTACTGCCATGCAAACTAGTATTTTCATATATAATCTTTCATTGTCTTTCAGATACAGAATCTCAGTGGTCACATTGCTTTAACATTGTTTAGTGGAGGTCGTTTGCGGCCAAAAGTGTTTGCCACGTTAGATGAACGACGTAAAGCAATACAGAACAATGTTTCACAGACTTCTACTGATCAAATTAGTTTAGCTACAACGTGAGTATTCAGTCTTTTTTATAAGGGGTACTCGGTAGCAAATTTATTTTATTTTAATGCATTCAGTTGAAATGTGTCTCAGTCAAATTCATTTATGATTTCCTCATGGCAATATTATTGCAGTGGTTAAGTGAAGAGATGAGCTTCCTCTTCCTCCCATAGTTTATTTTCTCTCTCTCTCTCTCTCTCTCTCTCTCTCTCTCTCTCTCTCTCTCTCTCTCTCTCTCTCTCTCTCTCTCTCTCTCTCTCTCTCTCTCTTTTTTTTTTTTTTTTTTTTTTTTTTTTTTTTTTTTTTTTTTTTTTTTTTTTTTTTTTTTTGGCGTTGAAGGGTGGTTTCTACCCATTGGCGAATTTGAGTGTTTTCTACCTTACCACTTCACTTGCTTTTTCTTGGGGAAGAGCCTAGAATGCCTCCTCCATGGTCCTGTGTGGATTGTATAGGTCAGTTAGATGGGATGAAACAAGGGAATTGGGAATCCTCAATTAAGTTTTTTCTCACGTGAAGCGTCAAGCTTATTTGGGGAGATCTGGTATGAAAACTATAACCAGAACCATAGTATTTGGATCTTGGAATGTGTGTGTGTGTGTGAGAGAGAGAGAGAGAGAGAGAGATTACCTAATTGTGCTTACGGAAAAAGAGCCCAAAGCTCGTATCTTCCCATCTCATGATCGGTTTCATTTTGTACTTAGCGATACTTATCATACCTGTCCTTAAAACCATGGATTGAGTTAGCATTAACTACTTCCTGTCTTAGCGAATTCCAATTATCAACTACTCTTACACTAAAAAAAGTACTTCCTTACATCCTGCAAAGAAGTTTTCTTAGGAAGCTTGAAACTATGACCTCTAGTTCTAGAGCCAGCCATATCAAAATATCGATCCCTATCAACTCTATCATAACCATGAAGGAATTTAAAGACTGTCACCATATCCCCCCTCAATCTTCTCGCTTCGAGTGATGGTAAGTCTAATTCCCTCAGCCTCTCATCATAACTGAGATTGCGTATTACTGGCACCAGTTTCATGGCGTGTCTTTGAACTTTTTCAAGCTTAGGTACGTGCTTTTTCAAGTGCAGATTCCAAAAGGGGGCTGTATATTCAAGTTTTGGCCTCACATAGGTTACATAAATGTTTGAACATTTCCTTGTCCATGTGCCTGAAGGCTACCCTTACATTTGCTAAGAAAGCATATGCTGCCCTTACTATGCCATTTATATGCATTTCTGGAGACAAATCGGCCAGTGTGTTTACTCCTAGATCTCTCTCATTTTCTCTCTTGAAGTTCTACTCCTGCCACTGAGTAGTCAAGCTTGGGCCTTCTTGCACTTTTACCCATTCTTATTACCTTACATTTTGAAGTATTGAATTTCATTAGCCAGTTTTCTGACCACTCATGCAGACTCTTTAGATCTTTTTGAATTTCTCTACCATTGTTCTCGTTTCTTACTTTCTTCACAATTTTTGCATCATCTGCAAACATATTCATGAATGAATTTACAGACTCTGGTGGGTCATTTACATATACAAGAAACAAAAGTGACCCTAAAACTGAACCCTGTGGAAGTCCACTACTAACTCTTCTCCATTAAGACACTGAATGTCTTACTCTAACCCTCTGTTCCTTTCATTCTAAGTAAGTTTTTATCCATTCCAAGACATTTCTACCTATTCTAGCCATTGCTTGCAGCTTCTTAATTAGTCTCCCGTGTGGGACATTGTCAAATGCTTTCTGGAAGTCTGGGAATATGCAATCTGCCCAGCCCTCTCTTTCTTGTAAGATTCAGCTTACCTAATCATAAATTCTAATAAGTTTGTTACTGTTGATCTACCTTCTCTGAACCCAGCCACTGAGGGGGGCAAGCCAGCCTCAACTTGGTGCCAGTCCCAAGCCCGGGTAGATGGGGAGGGTTGGCGGCAGGAAAGGCATCCGGCCATAAAACTTTTGCCAAAACCAAAATATGGCCAGTACAGATAACGAGAATAATCACCATACTAGGGCATTCCCCTTAGGCTACACGTTGGGGCTTTGCCTGACCTCTCCGGAAAGACAGCAAGGGCTACCCAGTCATGGGCAGGCTGGGTTAAAGAGACAAGCTCGAGGGAGAGTGTCAGAGGTGGTGCTACGGGTGGGCACTCTTAATGTGGGGACGATGACTGGGAAGGGGCGAGAATTGGTGGACCTGATGGAGAGGAGGAGAATTGGAGTGCTGTGTGTGCAGGAGACCGGGTGGAAAGGAAATAAGGCGAGGGAACTGGGTGAGGTTTGCAAATTGTTCTATAGTGGAGCAAATGAGGAAGGGAGGAATGGTGTAGGAATAATACTATCCAAAGACCTGAAGGAAAGCTTACTTGGTGTGAATAGAAAGAGTGACAGAATTTTGAGTTTAATGCTGGGACTGGAAGAAACGGTAGTCAATGTGGTATGTGCCTATGCTCCACAAACTGGTTGTACAGCGGAGGTGAAGGGTGCATTTTGGGAGGAGATGGACCAGGAGCTTATAACAATTCCTATAAGGGAGAGGGTAAGTTTGGGAGGAGATCTAAATGGCCACTTGGGAATTGGGAGGGCTGGGATAGGTAGAGTTCATGGGGGCTGGGGGGTGGGCGAGAGAAATGAGGGGGGAGAGAGAGTGATTGATTTTGCAGTGGCATTTGATCTGGCATTGGTCAACACATTCTTTGAGAAAAAGGAAAACAGATTGATTACATACAGTAGTGGTGGAGAGGAGAGCCAGATAGATTTATTGTTGTGTAGGAGAGACCATCTGAAGGAGATTAGCAACTGTAAAGTAATAAATGGGGAGAGTGTAGCAGTGCAACATAGGCTAGTAGTAACTGATTGCAGGCTCAGGAAATGTAGGAAAAGTAAGAAGCCGAGGATGAACCCAAAGATAAAGTGGTGGAGATTGAAAGATGCAGAGCTGAGAGCTATGTTTAAGGGAAGAGTGTTGGAAGCGATTAGGTTGCATGAAGATGTACAAGAATGGTGGACAGAGAATAGTAAGGTGATTTTGAGGGTTGGTGAGGAGGTACTTGGAAAATCATCAGGTAGGAAACCCCTAAATGATAAAGAGTCATGGTGGTGGAATGAGGAAGTGGAAGAATGATTGAAGAACAAGATAGAAGCTAAGAAAAAGGCAGATTTATCAGGCCTGGAGCAGGATAAAGAAGAGTACAAGCAGGCAAAGAAGGAGGCAAGGAGAGCAGTAGCAAAAGCAAAGACAGAGACATTGAATGAAGTCTATGAAGAGCTGGAAACACTAGAAGGAGAGAAGAAAATATGGCGAATTGCCAAGGCCCGAGATGCTGCAACCAAGGACTTGACCCAAGTAAGACAAATAAAGGATAACTATGGAGTAGTTCTAGCAGAAGAGGATGAAATAAAATGCAGATGGGAAACTTATTTTGAAGGATAACTAAATGAAGAGAACCCAAGAGCAGTATTTGAAGATGGACTTCCAAATGAAGTAGTTACAACAACAGTGGCTGGAAGAGAGGTAGAGCAGGCAGTAAGGAAGATGAAAAATGGAAAGGCAGCAGGACCTGCTAAGACGCCAGTGAAGGTATGGAAGAGTCTTGGAGAGGAAGGCATAGATATCTTGTGGGACCTAATGCAAAAGATCTTTAGTCAGGAAAAGATGTCAGCAGAATGGAGAGGAAGCTTCATTATCCCAATCTATAAAGGGAAGGGAGACATTCAGGAGTGTGGAAACTATAGAGGTATAAAGTTGTTATGTCATACTATGAAGATATGGGAGAAGATCACGACAATTGGGGATGAACTGTTTGGTTCATGCCAGGAAGAGGGACAGTGGATGCCATATTTGCCTTGATACAAATGATGGAAAAGCATAGGGAGAAACAGAAAGGACTGCATATGGTCTTTATTGACCTGGAAAAGGCATATGATCGAGTACCACGTCAAGAGGTGTGAAGGTGTATTAGAGAAAAGGGAGTCCCCGAGAAATATATAAGAATCATCCAAGATATGTATGAGAGGGCAGAGGCCAATGTTAAAAGCAGTGTAGGCTTGACGAAAAGTCTCTCAGTAAATGTTGGTCTGCATCAAGGTTCTGCTTTGAGTCCATATCTATTTGATCTGGTCTTGGATGTAGTAACCCAGGGTATTAGAGATCAGTCTCCATGATGTATGCTCTTTGCAGATGACATTGTACTGTGTTGCAACAGACGAGAGGTAGTGGAGGAGAAGCTTGAGGAGTGGAGAAGAGTGATGGAGGATAGAGGACTGAAAATCAGCAGGAAGAAGACAGAGTACTTGAGGTTGAGAGATGATGAGGATGGGGAGGTCAATTTGCAGGGGAAGGTATTGAAAAGAGTTGAAAAGTTCAAGTATTTGGGATCAACAGTAGCAGAGGAGGGTGACCTAGAGTCAGAAATAACCCACTGAATACAAGCGGCGAAGAACTGGAAGAAAGT
The DNA here is from genome assembly GCA_037179515.1 of Halocaridina rubra. Lineage (NCBI taxonomy): Eukaryota > Metazoa > Arthropoda > Malacostraca > Decapoda > Atyidae > Halocaridina > Halocaridina rubra. The sequence continues at coordinate 76,739 of JAXCGZ010009749.1, read as the reverse complement.
GTCTGGAGTGCTGTGTGACAGGAGAATAGGGATTAAGTTGAGGGGTAAAGTGCATAAAACAGTTGTGAGACCTACGATGATGTATGGAGCAGAGACATGGGCAATAAAGAAGACACAAGAGAAAAAACTGGATGTGGCAGAGATGAGGATGTTGAGATGGATGTGTGGGGTGACAAGAAGCGATAAGATCAGAAACGAGGTAATTAGAGGTACCTCAAAAGTTAGAGAAATATCAGATAAGATACAAGAAAGTAGACTAAGATGGTATGGTCATGTTATTAGGAGGGATGATTAGTATGTTGGGAGGAGGGTGATGAAAATGAATATACAGGGTAGGAGAAGCAGAGGGAGACCAAAGCGTTGGTGGATGGATTGCATCAATGACGACCTGAGGTCTAAAGGTTTGTTGGGTGATGAGGTATGGGACAGAAACAAATGGAGAAAACTGGCCAGAAACATTGACCCCACATAAAAGTGGGAAAAGATGTAGACAAAGAAGAAGAAGATCTACCTTCTTAGAAGCCATGTGATCTCAATGACAAAAAGTTGAAGGATTCCAAGTGAAGAGAGATATGTTTCCTTAGTAGTTTCTCCATAACTTTGCAAACTATGCTGGTCAAGGAAACAGATCTATAGTTTAGAACTGTATCCCTCCTTCCCTTTTTGAAGATAGGTATCACGTTCGCTTGTTTCCAGCAACTTGAAATCTCCCCTGACTCCAGTGACTTTTTAAATATGATGCTTAGTGCCACTGATATTGAGTTTGTGCATTTTGTAAGTACATGAGGGGATATATCATCAGGACCTGTAGCTTTATGGACATCTAACTCCATCAGCGCTTGGCATACCTCTGTGGCTGAAAGGATGATGTTCTCTAATGCTAGCCCATGAGCTTCTATCTCTGCAATCTGAGGGTGCGGGGGTATTTTCTACTGTAAATACTGACTGAAACTCCTTGTTCAATTCTTTGCAGATCTCTTCATCCGTCTCAGTGATGCTTCCCTCCGCTCTCTTAAGCCTTAAAATCTATTCTTTTACCTTCGGTTTTCCTCTGATAAAGCTGTGGGAAAGCTTGGGATTTTCTTTAGCCTACCTGGTGATGTCCCTTTCATAGTCTTTCTCTGCCTCTCTTCTTTTACTTAGGTAATCATATTTTGCTCTTTTGTAAGTTTGCCAGGCATTTATGTTTTTTCTCCTCCTATACGTTTTCCAGCATTTGTCTCTCCATTCCTTAGCTCTTTTACACCCATTATCAAACCATTTCTCTCTGGCATGAATTACACCTACTTTGGTGACAGGTATGCAGCAATCTACTATCTTCCCATATTTCTCACAAAAGATGTCATACATATCTTTTACAGATTTGTTGTAAAATGGGGTCCTCCAGTGAATAACTGCAAAAAGCTAATTTATTTTGATGTATCCTCCTTTTGGATAGTTCCTCCTCATGTCCTCAGTGCCTCTACTTTCAGGCAGAATATCCTCAATGATATACTCCATCAACAACACAGTGCTGTTGGTGGTTCATATCAATTTTTTCAATATCCAACACATTATCTGTGAATACTAGATGAAGTAGTGATGGCTCTTCCTTACCCCTTGCCCTTGTTGGTTCCAGTACATGTTGGTGTAGGAAATTCCCCAGTACCCAATATAGGAATCTTGCCCCAAATGAGTCCTCAACACTGTGTGGGTCAAAATTTATCCAATCTATCTCTTTATGAATAAAATCTCCCATTTTCAAAATCCTACATTTTCTCTTCCATGCCATGTTTACAACTGAGTTTATGCTTTCAGTAGTATCTATATGACTTTCCTCATAAACTTTAGCCTGTGTTGGTTCCTTGGTGGGTTATATACAACAGTTATTATAATGCTCTCTGACCCAGTATATATTCGAGCAACAAGAAATTCCTTGAACTCACTTTCTATAGCCAAGTTTATTTCTTCAACTTGAATCCTTTCACTTATGAGCAGTGCTATCCCTCCACCAGTCCTCTCAGATCTTTCAACCCTTAATATTCTGAAGCCCTTAAAAAAATCTGTGACACTGTTCTTATCCTCACTCAGCTTAGTCTCTGTCACTGCTACTATATCTGCCTTACTTTTGTGAATCCTATCTTTTAATTCTACTGCCTTACCAGCTAATTCATCAACATTTGTGTATAACAATCTTAATGAGGCCCTATCCCCTGATTTTCGGTCATTATCTTCTTTATCTCCCCTTTGTCTGGAAAAACTCTATGATTCTTCTTCGTTTCTTTCCTCATTTAACCTTCTAGCCTCTTGCAACAAGTTTTTGATCCTTTCCATCTCTTTCTGTGTTCTGTATCGTCTAATGAACACTTCTTTGAATTCTTGAAGGTCTTTTAGACTTTTTTCCCCATCAATATTTCTCTACATGTGTCCCCTCTCTCAAAGGTTACTTTTCTTGGTCTCTGCTTTCTCTCCCTAGTATATTTACTTAGTTGGTGAATGTTTACAATATCCTCAGGACCACAAACTTCTCCAAGTTTTCTTATCAGGTCTACAACCCTAGCTTTAGTTTCTTCAAGTCTCCCCTGCCATGTTGGCTCCTGGATATTTGGTTATGTCTGAGATTACTACTTTCTTCTCTTTATCAAGTGCCTGTTTAATCAGTGACTTTACCCTTTACATCACACCGTCTTTCATTTTTTTGATTACTTATTCTTTATAGTCAACTGTTTTTATGTTTTCCAGTTCCACCACCTTTACAGCCTCTTTTACTGCCACGTACCCCTTTAGTGCTTCAGCAAAGGAAGTTTTCATGGCATCATGTTCCATATTCGGCTCTTGAAACTTTTCTAAATTGTTCGATGTTTTCCTTAATCTGGACATTCCAAGCTGCAATCTCGTCTCTCTCAGAAGAGAGCAGTAAACTAACATTTAATTTATTTAGGTTGTCATTCAGCTATTTGTTGTTATCTTCTTGTTTAGATATTCTGGTTTCTAGTTCACTCTTTTCTCCTTCCAGCTTCTTTATTCGTTTTTCTAGTTCTTTTCTCTCTTGCCCTTGTGCTTTACTTGTATCTTCCAAACATCTTATTTCCTCTCTGAGTGTTTCATTCTCTTTCATTTCTCTATCCATACTCCAAATTTTATCTTCAAGGTTTATAACCATTGTCTCTAATGCCTCGATTTTATGTTTTAATCTCCTAACAGCTATCCTCCTCCTGCTGCTACATCCCATGGAGATCCTCTACCATCCCTCCCCGGCCATTGGATTGGGGGGGTTTGGGACAGATTGCCTCATTCTCATGTTTTCCCTTTCACAGAATATAGAAAGAAGAAGAAATATCAAAAGAGAGAAATGCTTTTTATTTAAGCTTCACATGGAATTTCTATATCTTCATATGAGTACTATTTAGTTACACAATTCATCTCTTTTCTGGTAATGCACATCCTAATTTAAAATTTGACTTTGGTCAAATGTACACCACAGTGAGTGACTTCATTCTTCTAACACTGATGTGGGAGAAAGTGAGGCCCTTACGTTCTCTATTACTCACAATCTGGAGCAAATTATCGAACATCCTACTCTTGTTCCTGATTGTCCCGAACATGCAGCAAAACTCTTGACCTATTTTTTACTTCTAACCATTCAAACTACTCTTATTTTGTGCTTTCCCCTCTTGGTAAAGCTAACCACTCTATGATCTCAATCTCTCCCATTTTCGCTCCCCCTCCACCAAGCCCTACTACTCAGCGCCGCCTTTGGCACTCAGAGCGTACTCAACATGTAAAGTTGCGTAATTTCCTCTTTTGACTTCCATGAGATGACTACTATTTTCGGTCCCGCAGCCCTGATCAGGTAGCTCTAAAAGTTGCCGAGATCATGGCCGCGGGAGTGGAGACGTACATCCCCTCTTCTACAAAAACTTTCTCTCCCTCTAACCTTGGTTTGACCTTGCCTGCTCCATGGCTATCCAGGCCAGGAAGCGGGCACACTGATCTTACCAAGCCTCTCCTTCCGATTTAACTCGCTCTGCTTTTATTGTAGCTAGGAATCGCTGTACTGCTCAGATTCGAAGGAAAGTTGATGACCTTAACTCCTCTCCCACTGACAAATGCTTCTGGTCCTTAGCCAAAAACCTCTCCAAAAACTTCTGTAACTCAAGCATTCCCCCTCTCATTCATTCTGATGGTTTTATAGCTTGCTTTTCCACTGACAGAGCCACTCTCTTTGGCTCTCATTTTTCTGCCAACTCTTCTATAAAT
>JAXCGZ010009749.1:0-67500 GCA_037179515.1 Halocaridina rubra | reverse complement strand
GTGCTTCGTGACGTCATCTGTAGGAGACATTCCTAGAGCAGTAATTGGCTCTGATTTCATTTTAAGGACTATTTTAGTGGTGGTCCCTGGCAGGCAATTATAGCAGAGATGCAAGGGAGAGACAGTATTTTTAGGTGCAACAAGTGGAAGCAAATAAAATAAAACGAGAATAATAATGAAAAGTTAGGTTACTGGTTATTCTTTTCTTAATTTTCTTGGCCCGTTGCAGACAGAAAAATAGGAGCAGCCTTTATATTGGGGCTATACTTCTACACGTACAAGAAGAGTAAATAAACTATATAGAATTAGCTATAAGCTAAAATACAAATTGCAAATAATCATAATCTGCGAAAGTCAAGAAGTGGGAATTATTTTATTAGTTAAAAAATAACAGTTATGTTAAAGGGAATTAATTTTTTTAGTTAGAAAATAACAGTTATGTTACTAATTTTATTTAATAAGGCATCTAACAGCCTCTGTTGACATTGAGCGAAACACTCTGTCACAAAGGCCCTTTCTAGAGAATATTGATTTAGCAAAATTCTACTACAGAAGGCGAAAAAAGAACAGAGGAAGTTACGGTGACTTCAGTGTTATTATGAGGGATGAGATATCCTTCTCATGGAAAAGAACAAATGAATAATAAGAATGGGATCCACCACTGGAACATATCATACTATTAGTAAAAGTAAACAAGTCTTGTAAACAAAACATTAAATGACATGCAAAACATAAAAGAAATGTGATCAAATTCAAATTTCAAGAAAATTAAATCACAATTAGATATCAGTGAATATCAATATTTAAGTTTATGAATGCTTCACATGCAAGAAGGCAATAATATAATATACAAAATAAAATACAGTATACGCAAATTAAACATTTGAACCACGTCGTCACTAACATTGGCGACTGGATTTAAAACAGTTTCAGCTATTCAACACTAAACTAAAATGTTTCTGCCAAGTTCTGGCTTTCAAAGTCCCACAAAGGGAAATATAAAACTACGATCAAAAAATTATTCTTCATCTTTTTCGTTTTCCATTAGGAATAACGTTTGTACGCTAAAGTAAACAAGTACAGTACAGTATTAAAGACATAAAAGATAAACATAAAAATAAACAACACATTAGAGAAGTAATCTTTACTGACTAGCCAAATTTAGGCTAACAGCACCAGCTTCCTCATTTGAGGGTAACGACCGTCGACTTAGTAGATCAGCAAGGTCATTGTCCTTGCCATGAACATGTTGGGCAGTGAATTTAAAAAGATTCAGGTAAAGTGCCCACCTTTTCAGACGAGGATTTAGCTTGTCTGCAGTCTGTAAATATAGGAGAGGTCGGTGGTCGGTTCTCAGTGTAAAATGTTGGCCATACAGATGGACTTCAAATTTCTTTATGGCCCAATATGCAGCTAGAGCTTCCTTCTCCACAGTGGAGTAATTTCGCTCTGCAGGGCGAAGCCTGCGGCTTGCATATCGCACTGGAGCTACTTCTGCTGAGTTGTCTGATCGGGCTTGCAAGAGCACGGCACCCAGGCCTTCGTCTGAGGCGTCGGTCTGCAAGATAAATGGAAAATCAGGGTTTACCAGTTGTAATACTGGCTCACCTGCCAATGCTTCTCGGAGCTTGAAAAATGCTCTCTCCGCTTCATCTGTCCATTTGACAGGGGAGGATTTACTTTGCTTCGAGGAGGTCAGTTGCTGCAAAGGGGCAGCGATAGTATTAAAGTGTGGAATGAACCGTTGGTAGTAGCCGACACTACCCAGGAATGATCTCAGTTGAGTGACAGTAGCAGGTTTCTCCATATCCTTAATAGCTTGTACCCTGTCATGTATAGGGGACATAACTCCTTCTCCAACCACGTGGCCGAGATACTGCAATTGTGTGAAACCAGTCTCACATTTGGAAGGCTTTAAATGAAGTCCATGCTGGTTCAGACGAGTGAGAACTCTGCGGAGAGTCTCGAGGTGCGATGACCAATCCTGAGAATGCACCAGGATGTCGTCTATAAAACATGAAACATTGTCGAGATCCTGTAGTACTATCCTCATGAGTCTGCTGAAGCAGCCAGGGGCATTTACCATACCAAAAGGCATGACCCTGAACTGATATAGACCATATCTTGTGGAAAAAGCTGTAAGAGGCTTGGTAGTCTCGCTCAACGGGACTTGCCAAAATCCACTGGCCAGATCCAACTTGGACAGGTAACGGGCTTGAGAAAGCAACGAGAAAATATGCTCGGCGTCAGCAATGGGCTCTCCATCAAAGATGGTACGGGAGTTAAGCTTACGACAGTCAAGGCAGAACCTGTGACTGCCATCTCGCTTACGCACTGCCAGTAACGGCGAACACCAAGGCGAAATGCTCTTTTCAACTATTCCGAGGCGGACCCAAGTGTCAAGATCTTCCTTCAGCCGTAAGGACAGCTGGTGGGGAAGGCCATAGGAATGCCGAAATGGCTCTGGGTCAGTCAGTCTGACATGATGCTCAAGGGTAGTGGTAATGCCTGGGAGGTCGTTGAAGACGTTCTCATAGTCCTCACAATAAAGCTTCAGCTGGTTAATGTGGTATTTCCGGTTAATGCCATCAACATTTAGGACATAATTGTCAGGGGTCACCCGGTGTACCACAGTGTACGGTCCTTTCCAGCGTAGCATTAGCTTGCGGGTATCTGTTGGAAGAAGTAACAGAGCTCGATCTCCGGGTGTCAGGGCACGACGCAGCGCACGCTTGTCAAAGAGGAGCTTGGCAGTCTGCTGGTGACCCTTAATGGCTAATTGTGCAGTTTTCCAAGCCTTTTTGAGGTGAGACGAAAACTTCAAAATATACTCATGAACGTCCCTATCGTCATCTTCAATGGTAGGTGAATCCCAACATTCTGCCAAGAATTCTACTGGGCCTCTGACCTTATGACCATAAATCATCTCGAAAGGCGAGTATCCAGTAGTGTCGTGGGGCGTGTCTCTGAAGGAGAAAAGTGCAGCAGGGACGTACTTGTCCCACTGCCTAGGCATATCTATCACTAGCTTGCGCAAACATCGCTTCAATGTCCCGTTATAGCGTTCGCATGCTCCATTTGATTGGGCATGATAGACACTCGTACGAATGTGCTTGATTTCTAAAAGGTTGCAGAAAGCCTCAAAGTGCCTACTTGTAAACTGACTTCCATTGTCAGTAGTGACCTGCTCAGGAAAGCCAACCCTGAAGCACATTTCAAATAGGGCATGAGCGACTGCTTCAGTTGTGATAGAAGACAGTGGCACTGCATCTGGGTACCTTGTTGCCAGGTCAGCATATACCAGGAGGAATTGTTTCCCCGTGGACAAAGTTGGATTAATAGGACCTAGTATGTCAACAGCGACATTGGAAATTGGCTCCATTGAGAGCTTAGTTATCCCCATGGGAACTTTCGGTACTGGTGCCGTTGAGGTGGATTGACAGACAGGGCAGGAACCTACATATCTGTCTACCTCGGTGTACATGTTTGGCCATGCAAAAGCCTTCTGAAGGACATGCCGAGTTTTTGCTTTGCCTCTGTGTCCACTCAGAGGTAAATGGTGTGCCACATACATAGCCTGGCGGCGCAACGAAGCGGGCACCACCAATTGTTTAAAGGTGTGGCCATCTTGAGTCACATGCCTACGAAGTACTCCATCTTCAAGGGCGTAAGTGATCTTGCCTCCTCCTCTCACTGTGAAGGTCCTTCTCTCGGTGGCCTGCTGCATCCAGCGTTTGAGGCTGGGACAGTCTTGCTGCAATTTGGCAAAGTCTGGACGGGACTTCAATGGCTCGAGAGGTGCATCATCTGGTAAAGGAGGGGGAAACTCTCCGCGTTCCACATTACGTGTACTGACTGCAGCAGACTCAACGGAGTCAGTCGGAGAATCGTCCATATTCTTGGCATCGATGCCAGGAGTTGCTGCTGAAATGGCTTCATGTGACTTCCCCTGAGGGAAGTTATAACGAGAAATGTCCTTATGGTAGAGGTCGGCCTGGAAAGTAGGAACTAGGTTCAGTGCACGACCCATCAAGACAGGGTACATAAGCTCAATCATTGCCACAGCTGGGGCTTTTCCCTTGTAGTATTTACAATCCAGGTTAATGACACAGCAGCGTCGTATTTGGGGTGTTCCTTCAGCAACCCGCACACGAACGACTTCGCCGGTATAATCTTCATCCCTGACGAATCTCTCGTCAACAAATATGCCATTGGCCCCTGTGTCGAGGGCTATCTCAACTTCCACACCATTTATAGTTCCTAGACATTTTGGGATCACCTGCGGATTACCCCATCCGGTGAGTTCCACATTGGCAAGTTTGTACGTAGGTTCCTCGGCGTTATCCCCAGTGGCCCTTTCTGGCCTTATTTCTACAGCATGGGCCATGTGCGTGGCTGGACGGCTTTGTGGGCCGCCGCTGTGTGAGGGAGCGTGGTGGCTCTTAGAGTTTGGCTGAAAACCCTGGGAAGGTGGAGCAGAGTAATGGCCTTTGCCTCTTAACTGCTGAGGCTTAGGTCTTACCGGGTCATCCTTCTTGAGTGTGGGTGCATGGCCGTAATAAGGCTTAGGAGTGTGAGGAGGAGGAGCTGGATGATTGAAGTTCTGCGAGGGGCTCTTGTGCTTCCCGTTCCTGTAATCTCTATTTCCGGATAAAGGACTACTGTCTGGGATTTCCGCTCGAAGCCGAGCAAGCGCAAGCTCATGTTCATGTTGTGCTTGTGCCTCCTCACGTTGTGCTTGTGCCTCCTCACGTTGTGCTTGTGCCTCCTCACGTTGTGCTTGTGCCTCCTTACGTTGTGCTTGTGCCTCATCACGTGCTCTCTTCTCCAGCATATCTCGGCGTTCAACCATCTTCTCATAAGCCCATTCGTAGAGCTTCTTCTCTGGGGAAAGACCGTATCTCTCACCCCTAGCAATCATTGTGTCTAGGTAACGCTCCTCATCGAATGTTTGGATGGTTTCCATGTTTGTTTCCTGTGCCTGCCTGGTTGCCATGGTGGTTTCCTAAACAGTCAATAACGAAGTGCCAAAACAACCACACAGAAAAACAAATCTCTACAATACAGTAGTAGAAAAAAAAAATGAAAGAACCACACAACACCACAGTTCAAACTTGAACGTAAAAGTGATCTCAAAATCTCACCATAAAAGTGACTCAAAATTCAATCAATGCAACAGCAGCAAAATGTTGCAAAACAGTGTATGAAACACTGGTAATACAGAATGGCAGTCGTGCCTGCTTAACAGCAATACGTGGCAGTACCTGCAGTTATTGTGCAAATGAAAGGAATGAGCAACACAATCAAGTGCAACAGCAACAATATGTTGCAACACAGTGTATGAAACACTGGTAATACAGAATGGCAGTCGTGCCTGCTTAACAGCAATACGTGGCAGTACCTGCAGTTATGGTGCAAATGAAAGGAATGAGTAACAACGAATTTTACCGACTAGCACCCAGTGCCTGAGAGTACAATCAAGTACAGTATAGCGGTCGTGCCTGCGTATGAGCGCATATATGGCAGTACCCACAAATAAAATGTCGTAAGTAATACGAACAAGTACAGTATCGCGGTCGTGCCTGCGTATGAGCGCGTATATGGCAGTACCCACAAATAAAATGTCGTATGTAAAATTCTGAAGTGTTACCAAAAGGGCACAGTTCCTATGCAAAATACACCAACGATAAGCTAACAGCTTACTAGGCAGCCAGATTACACATTTCTACTAGTAATGAGAAAATTTATTTTCATGTGACAACTCAAACACATGAAAGGCTTAGCCTAGGCTCGATAAATGACACCAAAGTTTTTCTTCCAATCTATAAGCAGTCAATGCTTGAATATAAAACACAATTATAAGCAAAAATACTTAATATGCTTTCTCCCAATTCCTAATTCCAAGGAAATATAAACAATTCCTAACAAGTATCACCCTTCAACGGATATATAAAACACGAATGCTTTAAAACTCAATCTTATCACGCAAATAAATGAAATTTTATATAACACGTCTTCTCGTCATGCAAAATTTCTAAAGTCTGTTACCACATAATCTCATGTAGATTTCCTGAAATATTGTTTACCACATGGGAAACAAGAAAATATGAGTTACCATAATTAATATTGAAAACAAAGAAAAATTTCTTATCCGCAACGTTTCTAGCGCAAAAATTTTCGTGTGCAGCTTAAGATTCATTCATTTCAATAATCGAGCCAATGGTAATCGGGTTTCATGTGCAATGTTAAAAAGCAAAATAAAAATGAATTTATAAAATCAGTCTGTCTGTTCGGGTCCCTGTTCGGGCGCCAATTAATGTGGGGGTTTGTTTTAAATGATGATGCTAGAGTGTTAAGATTCTGTTTTACTAAGGGGACTCAAAGTACCGAGCTCGGTTAAGAGCTCACAAACAGACAGGACAGATATTTGTACTTGAACACCCCATGTTTATTACCATTAGTCGGTTAAATGAAACTCAGAATTCAACTTTCTTTTAATTTTGGAAATGCAATGACATTAAAAGAATTGAATTAAATTTCTCAAATTAAATTTTATGAAATGCTGCCTCGAATCCCGGAGGAGGTGAGTATGAGTTCGTTTCCCGGCACCACGGACGTATGCCAAGACTTTGGCCTCAACTCGATGATTACCTCTGTCACACAGGCAGAGTAGAATACAGGGCACTGCAATTTCAGAAACAGAAATGACACACTGTTTATAATGGGAAACTGAAAGCATGAGCACACATATAATGAGTTTCCAATGTCATTCTACTGGATGAATATATATAGGTTATTCACAGCTAACCAGAAATATTTATGCTACCATAATAGCATACAAAACATTAATTCTTTACTGGTTTTAAAGAAAATAATATATTCACAATAAATGAAGAATAAGCAAGACAAATACAGTACTGTATGTATTCCTTAAATTGTGGGCAACCACAAAAGTTGCAATGCTTATTACTGATATGCAATTAATATGGTAAAACACTCTATTTAGGATAAAGGAAGAATCTACGAGATAAATACAGTATTCATTCACTTTTAGTTATCAAGAACTTTGCAATAAAAAAAAGGGTGCAAAACCACCTTTTGAGGTATTTGCAACTTATAACTCAAAACACTTTATCCCCAACATATGAAGAATTAGCAAGATAAATACGGTATGCATTCATTAAATTGTGGTTAACAAGAAATATTTGCATAGCCAACTGGGAAAAATTACCTTTTGAATAGTTGCAATTTGGCTTTTTGGCAAATAGCTTTATTGACGAGTTTTTGAAGTAAAAAAACACTTTATTTACGATGATAGAAAGGGGTGAAATGAAATTAGAATTTATTAGGAAGAGAGATAGATTTTTACGGGCTCATAACTAGTCTTCAGAGGATGAGATTTTCGTTTATCACATTCAGTGAAAAGAAACTTCTCAGCAATATATATCAGCTGTAATTTACAGGTTAAGGAATTAACTTTGGCATGTGAGATTCCAGTGTGGTAATCTACAAAATTTCGTGTGACTGGGAATGGAATCTGAGAATAGAAATCCATAAGATTTATCCAGTAACGAATGTAACTAATTCTCGAAAATAAACCAATTTGCTTGACCCACGAGCTTTACCATACACTATCCCTCACCTTGTTGTGCTAGATGAATTCCTTGTTGTGCTAGATGAATTCCTGTGAAGATGCCACGTAAAATATTGAAAATAAACTTAGACCACCCAGGCGAGATGTTGCCTCTGGGCAGTCTCGGCGCCAAAAGAGAGAGTCTCCTCGTTGTGCTTCGTGACGTCATCTGTAGGAGACATTCCTAGAGCAGTAATTGGCTCTGATTTCATTTTAAGGACTATTTTAGTGGTGGTCCCTGGCAGGCAATTATAGCAGAGATGCAAGGGAGAGACAGTATTTTTAGGTGCAACAAGTGGAAGCAAATAAAATAAAACGAGAATAATAATGAAAAGTTAGGTTACTGGTTATTCTTTTCTTAATTTTCTTGGCCCGTTGCAGACAGAAAAATAGGAGCAGCCTTTATATTGGGGCTATACTTCTACACGTACAAGAAGAGTAAATAAACTATATAGAATTAGCTATAAGCTAAAATACAAATTGCAAATAATCATAATCTGCGAAAGTCAAGAAGTGGGAATTATTTTATTAGTTAAAAAATAACAGTTATGTTAAAGGGAATTAATTTTTTTAGTTAGAAAATAACAGTTATGTTACTAATTTTATTTAATAAGGCATCTAACAGCCTCTGTTGACATTGAGCGAAACACTCTGTCACAACGAAAAAGAACCCCCAATTTTTTGGATGAAGATTTGAAATTTGGCTCTTGTGATTCCTCCAAGACAAGTTAGAGGCTATATGGATTCGTAATATGTTGATAAAATTAAGGGGGTAAATTTTGTTAGTTTCGAAGACAATAGGGCTATCAGAAGGACAAGAAGATAAAGAGATAGCCAGAAACTGTGTCTTGGAGGCATTGAAAGTAACTAAATTTTGAGTTCCCCACTCAGATAACCTCTGCAAATCGGAGTCGAGAGTAGAAGAAAGAGTGATACGAGATTGATTACGAGTAGCAGATGAAGGTTATGAGGAAATGGCAGAGGAAAAGTGAAGGTAGAATCATCAGCAAAGGCATGAAGAAGAGAGGAAGATGGGGAATTGTAGAAGATCATTGATGAAGAGAAGGACCAGAGTAGGTGAAAGAACAGAGCCCTGTGGTACACCACTGGTAACAGAGAAAAGGCTAGATGTTGCACCATCAACAACTACAGATTTAAGACGGTCAGAAAGAAAACTGGAAATCAGACAACAGAGAGAAGGGGTATAGCCATAGGTAGGTAGTTTGGCCAGTAGAGCCTTGTGCCAGACTGTCAAAAGCCTTAGGGATATCAAAGGCGACGACAAAGGATTCCCCTTAGTTACTCAGAGAAGATGACCATACATGAGTAAGATAGAACAGGAGGTCACCAGTGGATCATGCCTTGAGGAAACCGTACTGGTGATTGGAGATAAGTGAGTTAGATTCAAGGCGTTTCAAGATGTGAGCATTGAGCAAAGTTTCAAAAACTTTAGCAATAGAGGAGGTTAGGGCAATAGGTCGGTAGTTTGAAGGAATAGAGCAGTCACCCTTCTTAGGAACAGGTTGAACTAGAGCATGCTTCCAAGATTAAGGATAGATACTGGTTTACAGAATGAAGCGAAAATGACAGCAAAGCACGGGAGCCAGTTCATCTGCAAACTCCTTAAGGAACCTTGCAGGGATACCATCGGGACCAGATGCCTTGTTCGTCTTTAGCGAGCAAAAACCTTATGAACTTTGCATGAAGAAAGAATAAGGGAGGGCATGGGTTAGAGAGGGGTAAAGATTGAAGAACAGGTGTGCTGGAATCGTTTATAGAAGAGTTGTCAGAAAAATGAGAGCCAATGGGAGTGGCTCTGTCAGTGGGAGAGCAAGCTATTAAACCATCAGAACGAATGAGAGGGGGAAATCTTGAATTATAGAAGTTTTTGGAAAGGTTTTTGGCTAAGGACCAGAAGCATTCGTCAGTGGGAGAGGAGTTAAGGTCATCAACTTTCCTTCTTATAAAGGAAACCTTAGCCCTTTGAATCTGAGCAGTACAGCGATTCCTAGCTACAATAAAAGCAGAGTGAGTTAAATCAGAAGGAGAGGCTTGGTATGATTAGAGTGCCCGCTTCCTGGCTTGGAATGCCATGGAGCAGACACGGTCAAACCAAGGTTTAGGGGGAGAAAAAGTTTTTGTAAAAGATGGGATGTATGCCTCCATTCCCAAGGTCATGATCTCGGCAACTTTTAGGGCTACCTGATCAGGGTTGTAGAACCGAAAGCAGTAGTCATCCCATGGGAAATCAAAGAGGAAGTTGCAAAAATTTTCATGTTGAGTATGCTCAAAGTGCCAATGGCGGCGCTGAGTAGTAGGGATTGGTGGAGGAGGAGCGAAAATGGAAGAGATTGAGATCGCAGAGTGGTCAGATATACCAAGAATTGAAAGCACAGAATAAGTGTAGTTTGAAGGGTTAGAAGTAAGAAATAGGTCAAGAGTGTTTGCTGCTTGTTCTTGTCGATCTGGAACACGAGTAGGATATTTTCGTAAAAGAGGGGATGCACGCCTCCATTCCCAAGTTCATGATCTCGACAACTTTTAGGACTACCTGATCAGGGTTGCAGGACCGAAAGCAATAGTTTAATCATGGGAAGTCGAAGAGGAAGTTACACAAGTTTTCATGTTGAGTATGCTCAAAATGCCAAAGGCGGTGCAGAGTAGTAGGGATTGGTGGAGGGGGAGCGAAAATGGAAGAGATTGAGATCACAGAGTGGTCAGATTTACCAAGAATAGAAAGCACAGAATAAGTGTAGTTTGAAGGGTTAGAAGTAAAAATAGGTCAAGAGTGTTTGCTGCATGTTCGTGTCAATCAGGAACACGAATAGGATGTTTGATAATTTGCTCTAGATCATGAGTAATAGAGAGAGAAAGGGCCTCACTTCCTCCCACATCAGTATGAGAAGAATGGAGCCATTCACAGTGGTGTACATTGAAGTTTTCAGTGTAGAAAACTTCGGCATGTGGGTGAGAAGATGGCAAGGACTCGTGGCACGAGGACAGATAATCAAAGAAAGACACAAAGTAGGTGGAGTTTGGAGAACAATAGCAGATGCAAAGGAAAATAATAGTAGTGGAGAGATAGATTTTTAACCAGAGAACATCAAATTCAGAAGATTCAAGGTCCATGATCTTTGCAATAGGAGTGTTAGTGTTGCAGTAGGTACATAGGTACAGACCCCATCTTTGTAATAAAAACTAGTTTACAGGTTATAGTGAGAGATTTGAAATGGATCAGTGGAAGCATGGATAGACAGCTGGGTTTTAGATAGGAGGAGGAGGGTAGGGAGGAATGTACCCAAGTGCTGTTCACAGACGAAAGATTAGATTTCAACCCACAAATGTTAGAATAGTGAAGAGTGAAAGAAGCAGATCTATTGGGAGGTGCAAGGTTATGGGCAGAACCATTACTACCACCAGGCGTGTCTGCCCTCAAGCTAGTAGTGGAGTCAACAAGATCCCCGGAGATTCTTTGAACCCTCTATGCCAGGTTCTGGGGTAAGCTGTGGACCTTCCATAAATGATAGCAAATATGAGAAAAGAGGACAAAAAGAGAGATGTGGGGAGTGTTGTGACTTGTCAAATGGAATGGAATAGCAAGAGATGTGTAATGAATAAGCCAGAATATTCAGTGTAGATCTAGGCATAAGGAAAGAACCGTCTGAAAAAAGACTCAACCTGGAACTGTCTGGGCCAGTCCTAGTTGTCTCCTAATACCTTCAGTCGTAGTCTTTCAACGGGCGGCTGGTACCATGGCCAGCTTACTAATTTTGGTTGTGGAGCAAATGAGAGTAAAGGAAGAAGCATGTTTACTTGTTTGCTTGTTTATGGATTTATTAATGTAACAGGGCTTCAATTTATCCTACCCGTCTATGCTTTGTCTGTCATTTATATTCTGGGAAGGTAAAAACTTATTTAAAGGATGTATTACCATCCCAGACACTTCCCTAGTCGTTTTAGTAATTTTTAATTACTTTTGGGAATGCAGGGGCAGATTCTTTCTTTGTACAATCAGAGTAATTCTTTTAAGTCATCTGCTGTGATGTATGAAATATAAGAGTGAATTATGCTATGTGCTAATTATTATTATTTTCTAAATATTTTATTGGAGCTCCATTAATCAAAGATTGTTATTGCAATATCTACTTTGTTTGCAATAACATATGAATCTTGTTTTGTGGGTTTAATAATATTATTCAATATATGCCATATCCTGCTTTAGCATATTCGCCGCAACTAAATGAAAAGAACTGCATCATTAAGTCGTCAACATACACAATCTGTCTTCACCCACTCTGTTAGTAATATTACTTTCTGCACTAAAGTAGCATATGCATATACAATTTAAAAATATTTTCAAGATTTTGAGTTTTGAGTGAATCACATTGAAATATTTTTTATGCTTCTTGTAGAACCCAAGCTGTAATATCTGGCAGCATTGTCCAGTTTAGAGTTCTACCATCCAAGCTCAGCCCTCTGATCAAACCTCTCATGGATAGCATAAGGAAAGAGAAAATAGAGCAACTTCAGGTAGGATATGTGCTATAGACGTTTTATCCAAGAAATTTGATAAAGTAATTAAAGCATTACTGTAGCAGGACTTTCAAATGACCATTCTCATCCTCTCCTTATCATTCAGCAAGTTTGTGGAAAGAGAGGTATTGCCAGCTACATGCTTTTTCTTGCTGCAATTTACAAGGAATATCTCTTCAGCTTCAGACCTGAAGTTAGGTGTTTAACTTATGCTTGGTATAGATTTAGCTTTAAGTTTTTGTTTATTTTGTTGCTTTCTCACATAGTAATGTAATGTGTATAAAAATGATAATATAAAATTTTTTCTTACATAGAGACTAGCTGCCGAAGATCTAACAAAGCTTTTAGATCTGTGTATCTGTCGTGAGACAAGCCCAAATGGGAAGATTTTGAAGAATTTGGCTGTTTTTCTGTGTGTGGATCAAGAATTCACTCCTAAGCTTAAAAGAGTAAGTAATTTGTAGCAATTTCATGGTTTTACAAATTTGTTTATACTTGGTATTTAATAAAAATTGTTTAGGTTAAGATGCGGCTAGACAGAATCGTAGGATTGTATTCTTCAGCTTTAGTTCACAACAGAATGAGACAATAGGACAGGTCCACACAGTGTGATAGTGAGTCTAAATTAAAATTAACTCACTGCAACCATCATCTCTACAAAAGGTACTTCATAGTTTTTGGCAGGAGTTTGAGGACTGTGTTGCAGAGAGAGCTCGGTTTGGACCAACCAGTCCTAGAGATTCAAGAACAACAAATTTTCCCAGTCATGGGACAGAATACTTCCCTCTTCCCCAAATTAAACTGTAGAATTTGGAAAAGTGTCATAAATTAAACTTTCTTCTATACAAGTGTCATGTGTAAAAAATATGAAATTTCTATTTATGGGATGAAACATAGGGATCTTAAAACAATTACTTCATGCATTAACAAGGAAAAAGTGTTATAAAAATTTCAAGTTTGTCTTACAGAATATGTTTTTATGGGCCTGTAAATAAAATACTAGTGGATAAAAACTCTACGAGAGTAACAAAAAGAAAGTTAAAATTACATAGTAGCAAATACCAATCAAAAATAGCATGCTATTACCTCAGGATAAATCAATATTCTTAGAGATCCTATAACAAATACCAGGTGACGTAATAACATAACTAAATTATCATTAATAGATGCATAATACATGGACTCAAGCTCAGAGGAGTATGAATACCATACTAAAGTCTGTATTTAGAGGAATAATTAGAATAATAACAAGAACCACGACGTTTCTTTTTGAATGTATGCACTGTATTTTTTTGGATATTTTTAATGTTTTACAGTTGTATTTAGATTTTTTCTTTCAGTAGCCAGAGGGACCACATTCTGTATTGGGAACTGTTGTTTCTGTGGTCGGCAGTTTATTTTCTGTATGTAAGAAGTCTTTAATTTTATAGTACTCATCAACTGTACCTCAAGTTTGTAATAATTTATATGAAAAATAGTAATCAGAAAGGAAAAATTTATTTTCAGATGATGTTCAGTAATATGATATAGTGCGTAACAATTTAAGTTGCAAGTTTAGAAAAGTACGTGAATCTGTTTCCTGGAGAAGACTGTTACACGTCTATATAATCACGACAGTCTATCTATTTCTATACATGACCCCATTCCCCACTCTTATAATAAAGCAACATTGTATATCTTGTAGTACGTGTACAACCTGGAATAATTGCAGCACAGGCAATTCCTGCAATATGTGCAGCACTTGAAATTTTTGCACTGCCTGAAATGCCTGGAATATTTGCAATACGTGATCGTTATCAACACATAAAAACACATCACTGGCAACAAAACCCATTTCTAGTTGGACAGCAGTCTGAAAAATACTACTGATCCACTGATAACTATGGATTCGTCAGTTGGCAACATTATTACTGCTGGCACCTCTCATCTAATAATAATGACTCGTGTAGACATCACTTATCAACTAATTGCAATCCATTAGGAAACCTTCGAATACTGCTTACAACTTTAGAGGAAAACAGCATCTAATGTTTACATCTTTAGTAGGCAACACTCATCTAATGAGTTGTGTTGTTGTTGTTTTATAAGTTTCCTGGCTGAACAGCCCTAAGCCCCTATAGAAGACCACTGTTGATCCCAGACTTTCCCACATAGCTCTCTGAGGTCACATCAAAACACCTATGAATCAGTACATTGATGTAGAGTTTCTTAAAAGTCGAATTGACCTGCTGGTCCATGGGCTGAATTAAAGTAGTCGTGCTAAGGGGCAAGAACTTCACTGTGATAAAATATAACTCCCCCACCAACTCATCCACCAAGCCTTCATGGTGAGTAGGTCCATTGTACATCACAAGAAGGCATTTTTATGGCAAATTATTTACTTTAAGGTATAAGGCTCTTTTATGGCATATATATACACTCAATAAAATGCCGTCTGGTTACCCAAGCCATATAATTAGCCTTCACATAGCAGGCAGATTGCTTTTCAACATGTATCACCCCCTTGGCTCCTGAGAGTGGTACACAAGATTGACGTCTCCATTTGCATTTGCACCTAGCAAAAAGGTCAACCAGTTTTTCATTGGCTTGTGTCTTTGCAGTCTTATTCGTCGTGAGTGTTATAGGTGCTCCTTTTCATTTTTTATCACAGTTTAACGCTTTGGGAAAAAACCCACAGCCTTTACCTAATAAATAACTCTACCACATATTTTTCAGCATCTGCTTGGTTCAATAATTATTATTATTTTTTTTATTTTGCCACCAAGGCAGGCAAGAAAATTGCCCTCATCAGACCTGAGAACGAAGAAAACATTAAGACAAAGAAAAAGTAAAAGGTTAAGGACAAGGTAGAAATAAGGTACTGATACACAATAGGAAAAGGACAGGCTAAAAAAATAAAGTACTGAGGACCTAGAGATAGGCAGAATTAGGCCCTGAGATGATGATAGGGGAGGGATGCAACTCACCAATTCATCAGAGCAGTAATAGAAAAGGGGAAGGGATGATACCTTACAGTGAAGAGAAAGAGAATCCAGACTAAAAGTAAGAGAAGGGTCATTGATGAGTGTGACTGCCTTATATTCAATGCTATCAAGGAGATAAGTATAAGAAGTACCCCAGATGTGTGAGCAGTATTTTAATCATGGACTGATAAGACCTTTGTATATTTTAAATAACTCCAAAGAGGAAAGGTAATGATGAAAAAAAAAGAACCCCCAATTTTTTTTAATGCAGATTTAGCAATTTGGATGATGTGATTGCTCCAAAACAAACTAGAGGCTATTTGAATTCCTAATCATTTAATAGAATTAAGAGGGTAAGTTTCGTTAGTTCAAAGACAATAGGACTATCAAGAGGAGAAGATGATAAAGACGCTTGCCAGAAACTGTGTTTTGGATGCATTAAATTTAACTAAATTTTGGTGTCCCATTCAGATACCCTCTTCGAATCGGAAGAAAGAGTGATTCGAGACTGATTACGAGTAGCAGATGAAGGTTGTGAAAGAAAGGCGTGTCCAGTTGTTTGAGCGAAGTTTGAATTATGTGCATTTTGAGCGTTGTCAGTTTGAGTGAACTTGAAGCTATTTTTTTTTAAAGACATTAGGTTAAAAATTAACCTTCACTGAAATTACCATTCGCTCTTAATGTTTCACGCAAAATGACTTCAATAAAATAGGACTTCTCTCAAAATGAATGGAACCAAGAAAAGGCAGAGGAAAATTAAAGGGTAAAATCATCAGCAAAGGCATGGAGAAGAGAGGAGGATGGGAAATGAAGAAAGATCGTTGATGAAGACAAGGAGCAGAGTAAGTGAAAGAACAGAGCTCTCTGAAACACCACTGGTAACAGGGAATGAGTTAGACATTGTGCCGATAACAACCACAGATATGAAATGGTCAGAAAGAAAACTGGAAATCAGAGGACAAAGAAAAGGGGGAAAGCCATAAGCAGGGAGTTTGGCCAACAGAGCCTTGTACTAGATTCTGTCAAAAGCCTTAGAGATATCAAGGGCAACCACAAAGGATACCCCATAGTTCCTCAGAGAAGATTATCATACGTGAGTAAGATAGGACAGGAAGTCACATGTGGATCTTGTCTTGCAGAAACCATACTGGTGATCAGAGATGAGCGAGTCAGATTCAAGATGTTTCAAGAATTGAGAATTGAGCAAAGTTATGAATACATAGTAATAGCAGAGGTTTGGGAAATAGGTCAGTAGTTTAAAGGAATAGAGTAGTCGCCTTTCTTATAAATAGGTTGAAGTAGAGCATGTTCCAAGATGAAAGATAGATACTGGTTGAGAGAATGAGGCAAAAAAGACGGCAATGCATGGGAACCAGTTCATCTGCAAACTTCTTAAGGAACTTGCAGGGATACCATCGGGTCTGGATGCCTTATTTGCCTTTAGCGAGTGAAAAACCTTGAGGACTTTGCATGAAGAAAGAATAAGAAAGGGGTAAAGTATAAGAGATAGATGCACTGGGATCGCTTATGGAATTGTTGGCAGAAAAATGAGAGCCAAAGAGAGTGGCATTGTCAGTTGAAGAGCAAGCTATAAAACCATCAGAACGTATGAGAAGGAGAAAGCTTGAGCTACAGAAGTTTCTGGAGAGGTTTTTGGCTAAGGACCAGAAACATTTATTAGTGGGAGAGGAGTTAAGGTCATCTACTTTCCTTCTTAAAAAGGAATCTTTAGACCTTCGAATCTGAGCAGTACACCGATTTCTAGCTGTAATAAAAGTAGAGTGAGTTAAATCAGAAGGAGAGGCTTGGTATGATCGATGGGCCTCATTCCTGGCCTGAATAGCCATGGAACAGGCATGGTCAAACCAAGGATAAGAGAGAGAAAAAGTTTTCATAGAGAGGGTATGAACACCTCCATTCCTGAGGTTATGATCTCAGCAACTTTTAGGGCTACCTGATCAGTGATGTGGGTCCAAAAGCAGTAGTCATGCCATGGGAAGTCAAAGAGAAAGTAATGAAAATCATCGCATTGGGTATGTTCAAAGTGACAAAGGCAGTGCTGAGCAGGAGGAATTGGTAAAGGGGGAGTGAAAATGGAAAAGATTGAGATCACAAAGTGGTCACATTTACAAAGAGGGGAAAGCACAGAATATGAGTAGTTTGAAGGATTAGAAGTAAGAAATAGGTCAAAAGTGTTAACTATATGTTTATGGCAATTGGGAACATGAGTAGGATGTTTGATAACCTGCACCAGATTGAGTAATAGAGAAAGCAAGAGCCTGACTTCCACATCATTGTGAGAAAAATTAAACCACTCACCATGGTGTATGATGAAATCCTCAATATAGAAAACTTCACAGTGTGCATTAGAAATAAGCAAGGACTCATGGCAAGATGACAGATATGCAAAGAAAGACACAAAGTCAGTGGATTTAGGAGAACTGTAGCAGAAGCAAAGGAATACAGACACTCCTGAACGTACGAACGAGTTATGTTCCAGACGCCCGTTTGTAAGTTGAGTTTAGGTAAAAAAAAATACCCTTGTTGTTGGATGTTCACCCTTGAGGGTGAGCGGACCTTCCACTTGTGGCCCGCAGGTGGGGAAAAAAAAAAAAATAATAATAATAATACTGTAATACATATGCAGTACTGTACAGTACTTAGGCTAAAGACACTTTACTACATAAAACATAAAGTATACATTATTAATTAATTTTGAAATGTTTCCTAAGTTCATATTTTGTATATATAGTACAGAGAGGACTACAATTATTACAAAAGGTTTCAGGAGTCTTTGTATTAGATATCCCTTTGCAGAGAGTGGTATATTCTCCTCCCAAAGTGTTAATAGCTCTTCTCCAAAAAAATTCCAACAATGAAGTACCTTTTACCCTATAATACAAGCTGAAGAAACTTTTCCAGAAAAGTGTCGTCAGCAAAGATTGTTTTGTACTTGGTGTGCCACGCCGATGCTTCACCAACATATGAAATATCCAAAGGTTTCTTCACTACCATTTAATTTCTTTCACATCTTGGGAAAGCACCAAGGCATATCAAGTACAGAACAGTCTTTACTGAAGACAATTTTCTGGAAAAAGATGTTTGGACCTCTCTGGAAATGGAACTTCTTGTTCTTCTTCTATGGAAGAAGAATCTCTATCACACTTTTCAAAGGGGATATATGTAAAAATGGATCCTGGAACCTTGTGTAATAATTGCAGTCCTTTCTGATGCATCTTAAGTACTATATAAAACAAAGTATGCAGTATTAATGAATTTTAATAGTGTAATAATACAGTACAGTACAGTAATACATACATAATATATGAGTAGATAATGGGTAGGTTTTTGTTTTTGTCTGCGAATGTTCGTAATTCGGTTGTTCGAGAGCAGGGAGCTTCTGTATATTGGTAGTGGAGAGATACATCTTCAACCAGAGAACATCAAAGTCAGGAGATTCAAGGTCCATGAGACTTAGAATAGGAGTGTCAGTGTTGCAGTAGGCATAGACATAGCTTCAGAACGGAATCAAGAATACAGATTATGGTGAGAGATTTGAATTGGGTCAGGGGAAGCATGTATAGACAGCTGGGCTTCAGAGAGAAGGAGAGGGTTAAGGAGAGATGTACCCAAGTGCTTTTCCTCAGATGAAAGATTAGAAATCAGACCATGAATGTTAGAAAAGTGAAGAGTGAAAGAAGCAAATATATCAGGAGGTGTAAAGTTAAGGGCAGAACCATTACTACCTCCAAGCATGTCCACCCTCACGCCAATAGTGGAGTCAAGAAGATCCCCAGAGATTCTTTGCATCCCTCTATGCCAGGTACTGGGGGCCGTAAGTTGTGGACCTTCCATAATTTTAGTAAAAATGAGGAAAAAGAGAGCAAAAAGAAACAGATGCGGGCGTTGTGACTTGTCAAATTAATGAGATAGTAAGAGATGTGTAACGAATATGCCAGAATATTTGATGTACAGCAAGGCATAAGGAAAGAATTGTGCCTTAAGGAAGATCTAGTTAAGTCCATAATACCTTCAATCGTAGTATTTCAGCGGGCGGCTGTGTTAATTCTGTTCAAATTATTATATACAATATTGCCCTTCTCGAGCATCTTTTGTTTGTTTATGTTGAGATCAGGCGTAGAATACAGAGAAGTGGTTGGTGTACGATGTTTTCTTTTGGCCACAATATTAAAGGCATATATTGTATGTCTGTTATTGATTTATACTGCCACCTTGATCTTTGAGCTCAACAAATGGAAGCAGAACGTGGTTTGTGGCAGGTGAAAGGAAATTGATGAGTATTAAGACGAAAATAACTAAGAAATGATGACCGACAATATCAATTGTGGACGGACGTGAGTGTCGATATTTGAAGGAGACAAAAGTTACGACTGCTGGCTACAAGAATTAAAAGCATGGCAGCTTATCACAAGTATTGAAATAAGAAACAAGCTATGATAATTACCCTGTCATTTCCAGAAAAAAGCGAGGTGATGGGTAAGAGTTTCGAAGAGATTGACATTGACAAATTAGCAAATGACGACAGAGTTAAAGTTTTGCTCAGCTACTTGGATAATTGGTATATAAAGGATGAAATGTCAGCAGCGTATGAAGCATGGACAAAATTTGATGGATATAAAAAGGAAAAGACATTGGAGAAGTATATTTTGGAATTTGTGAAAAGAATTGCACAAAGTACAAAGTGTATTTTAGCATTCAAACTACTGGATAATGCAGGGCTAGAGTTTAAAGACAAACAAATAGTGTTGACAGCAGTATCTTTCAGTGCAGCAAGCTTTGAAGAAATTTTTTGGAAGCCAAGAAGTATTGTCATTAGGTGCAGTGTCAGGTAATGTAGGCCTAAGTGAAACTCCTGCAGTAGTAGTAAGATATGATCCAGTGTTTAACACAGAGGATGTAAATATAGTCACGAGGGAAGATGGCGTGCAGGATTTGGAGGAAGAAGAAACCTAGTAAATAGTGGTGAGAAAAGTGGCCAAATAAACTCTTGATAAATATGGTAAAATTAGAAAGTGTTAATTATGTAGATCCGAGTACCATCTGTCTCCAGCATGTCAGAGAACTGTGTATGTAAATAGTGCAAATGAAGAAGTACATGAAACAGAGTCATATGCTGTTGTTGAAAGTCCTGAAATGATGTCAGTGTTGATAACAAAATCTATTAGTTATGCTATTCTCGATACAGCATGCAGTTCTACAGTTTTTGCTATTGACTGGTTTAAATTGTATGTACAGACGTTATTAGAAGAGGAGAAATTGATAGAAGAGGAAGAAAGTGAAGCAACATTTAGATTTGGTTACGGTAATGTGTACAAATCAATGAAGAAGATAAAATTTCCAGTGAATATTATGGGTGACAAAGCAAATGTAACAGCTGAAGTGATAAATTGCTCTATTCCCCTTCTATTCAGTAAGAAATCAATGGAAGAGCACAAATGAGATTGGACTTGGAAAATAATAATACATGGAACAAAAATGAAATTGAGGTGCACCTCATCAAGACACTATTGCCTTCCACTTAGGGATGAGAAGGAAGCTTGGAAGAAACCAGAAGAAATGATGCTAACCTAAGGTAATAATGAAAAAGAAAAGAAGAAAATTGAAAAACTGATTAAGCTATTAAAGGATGCTGGTATAAAAGACGAAATGTGCTTTGTATATGCTGGAGAAGTGTCAAAGAGCTGTGATATATGCATGAAATATAAGAAAAACCCATCAAGGCCAATTGTAAATGTGAATATGGCATTAAGTTCAACAAAATTGTAGCAATAGACCTGAAGGAGTATAGGAAAGGTGATATATATTTTCTGCATATGGTAGACATGGCAACAAGGTTCTCAAAATCATGTGTGATTAAAAGTAAAGAACCTAAGGAGATACAGTCCACTCGCTTTTTATGCGTTGCTATAATACGCAAAATTGGAATAAAGCCTCCAAAAAATAATAGTAAAAAAATACGAAAAGCGTGTGCTACGAGCGTGAGCGTGAGAAAAAGCGAAAAAAATGGTTGTTTAGTAACTAAGCGATCTCCTCTGAGGCAGTTTCCCACCATGTTACCATGTGCTTCAGTCTCTCTTCACCCAGGATTAACCCCAACAACAACCAGTGGTTTGCTCTCCTCCTCTTCTCCTCCCTCTCCTCCCGCTTAAGTCTCCTCCTCCTTCTCCTACCGCTTACATCATCTTTGTTTATGTTTGCAGATAAGGGTTCGTTCTCAGGGCGTGTTAATTTTATTTGCTGTATAGTATTTATTTGTAAATCTGTATATCTTTTATAATGTACACCATTTGTATATTAATATAAATAACTACAGGTCTTTCAGCTTGATTATGTACTTATAAAATATGTTTTTCTTATCTTATTTCTTTGGCATAGTGTGTTTATGTACGGTTGTGAAACGTATATATGCCTATTATCGTTGTTTCTTATGGTAAATGACTGGTTACATTACGCAAATTTTACATTACACGTCACTTCTGAGAACCTATCCTCGCTTTGTTCCAAGAGGTGAGTGTAGTTGAGAAAATTATTGTGACTTGGTTTGGAACTGGCTTAGAAGCCCCTGCAAAATTTCTATATGGTAATGGTGGGAAGTTTGCTAACAACTCGTTCTTGAATATGTGTGAGAATATGAGCATGCAGGTGATGCATACAGCTGCATATTCCCCGTTCAGTAATGGCCTGTGTGAACAGAATCATGCAATTATTAATGAAATAATGGCCAACAAAGTGGCAGAGCAACCAGAATTATCTTTAAAAGTGGCTTTAGCATGGGCAGTCAATGCTAAAAACTGCCTTCAGATAACAGGGGGTTTCAGCCCTTGTTAACCTGTATACGGAAGGAATATGAAACTGCCATGTACCATGATTGATGAACTTCTTGCACTGGAAGGTCAAACATCTAGTGAAATTATAGCTAAACATCTCAGTGCTAGTCACTCAGCAAGGAAAACTTTTATTGCTGCAGAAACCTTTGATAAAACGATGGGCACTAAGACATAAAGTGAGAAACTCTGGAATAGCCCTTAAAAAATGGCGATCAAGTGTATATTAAGAGAAAAGAGCAAAAAAAGGAATGGAAAGGACCTGCTACAGTCAGTGGTCAAGATGGGATAACAGTGATCTTGAAATATGGTTCAAATATTGTAAGAGCCCATAAAACGCATGTTCAGGAGAGACCATACAGTTTCGACAGAAATACTGAAAACGGAAGAAATTCACTACTTGATATGTTGAGGCATCAAAGAAAAACATAGGAGAAGGTTACAAGTAAAGAGATGGAAGCAGTTATAAATCCAGTTGAAAATATTGTAGAAAACAAAAGTTGTGATAAAGCAGAGTATGAAGAGGACCACACCACAATGAAGGACACAGTTGAGGGTAGTGTAATAGTCAAAAGTATTCCAAATATTGGACAGAGAAGAGAGTGAGATTCCTGTCGAAAGAGGCAGATAATTGGCAGACAGTAACTGTGCATAGTCGTTCTGGAAAATACAATTGTTGGAGGAATTTTGAACATGAAGATTGATGCATTTCAGCTCTTGATTGGTATAGAGATGTGGAAAAATGGGTACCTGTAATGGAATACAGGAACCTAGTGAAATAGTAATGGCTTGTGAAAATTCAAAAAATCATGAACTTATCAGAGCAAAAGAAGAACTGTAAAGCTGGGAGAATTTTGGTATATATAAAGAGGTTCTAAATGCAGGGCAAAAAGCATGATCACTTTGATGGGTAGTAACAGAAAAGGAAAACAGTACTGACAGAAAGAGAGTTAAAGCACGGCTGGTTGCCAGAAGTTTCGAGGAAAAAGAAAACATTCAGTTAGATTCTCCAACTGTTAGGAAGGAAGTGTTGAGATCTTTCGTTGCTATCTTGTCTTCCAAAAAGTGTGCAGTATATTCAATTGATATTAAGGCTGCATTCCTACAGAGTGAATGATTTGAGCGTGAAGTATAACTTGTTCCCCCTGTGGAAGCAGATTATAACAGTAATATACTATAGAAGTTGGAAAAATGTGTATTTGGCCTTAATGATGCAGCTATGAAGTGGTATCTCACAGTAAAGGCTTTCCTGCTGAAGACGGGATGTAAGCAAGTGAAAACTGACCCCGCAGCACTCTACTGGTACCATGAAGGAGAATTATCTGGTATGTTCTTAATGCATGTAGATTATTTCTTGTGGGGAGGAACTTAGAAATTTGAAAATTTTGTCATTACCCAAATCAGAAATCATTTTCAGGTTAGGGAACAAAGTAATACTATTTTCAGGTATACAGTATTGGATTAGATATTATTCAGAATGAACATGGAATCACACTTTATCAAAATGAGTACTGTAAATCTCTAAATTCTATAAGTGTAAGTGCTGCTAGGGGATTAAATAAGAATATGGAGTGTACTGAAGAAGAAAAAGAGAGTTTTAGGAGTCTTGTAGGCCAGCTAGGGTGGTTGTGTACAAATTCAAGACTTGATATATCGTATGATGTGTCAGAACTTAGCTGTAAGGTAAGTAAGTCTAAGGTAGAAGATCTGATTGAGGCACATAAATGTCTAAGGAAACTTGTACTTTTGAGAGTTTTATATGCTTCCCAGGACTAGGTGACACTTTCAAGTATAAATTAGTTGTATACAGTGATGCTTCTATGCTAATCTCCCAGATGGATTTGGTAGTGCTGGGGGCTTCGTAATTTTTTTTGCGGGCGGAAATGGAAATAGTTGTCCATTGTATTGGGAGGCAAAGAAAAGAAGAAGGGTTGTAAAAAGCACACTAGCAGCTGCTGAGGCAGTGGATATGGCCTAGTACCTTGGAAGTATGTTGTCTCAAATACTCTATGACAAAGAAAGAAAATTTGCTTTAGAACTCTTTGTAGATAACCGTACACTTTATGATAATGTTCACTGTTAAAAATTTATCCGAAAAAAGATTGAGAATTGACATTGCTATTCTCAAAGAAATGGATTAAAATGGTGAGTTGACGATATTTTGGCTGGATTCAAAAGCACAGTTGGCTGCTGTATTGGCAAAAATAAGGAGGAAATTCTTTGAAAATAACTAAAGTGTTTGAAAGTGGATCCTTGAAATTATAATCAAACAGAATGCTATGTTGTATTGATTTTGTAAAGGAAAAGTATAAGAATATCGATTCTTATAAATAAATTTTTTAATTTTCCATATTTTTGTTGTTACAATCAACTTTTAAGTTCTGCTACAATCAACTTTTAAGTCCTGCATTTATACAGCAATACAGTATAATGTTGTAATTTCTTTTAAGCATTTTTTCTTTCTGTTTAAAAGAAAGGAAGTATGTAAATTTTGTTCAAATTATTATATACAATATTGCACTTCTCGAGCGTCTTTTGTTTAGTTCTTTATGTTGAGTTTGGGAGTAGAATGTAGAGAAGTGATCGGTGTACGATGTTATCTTTTGGCCACAATATTACAGCTATATTTTGTATGTCTGTCATTGATTTATCCTGCCACAGTGATCTGTGAGATCAACAGGCTGGTGCCATGGCCAACCTACTAATCCTCCCTACACTTAACCACACTATGTTTTCCAAGTCCCCTCTTAAATTTATCGAACTACACTGTGCTAGCTTTAAACACATCAGTATCAGCACTCGTACCAGTTTTTCTTTTACAGATCATCTTATCATTGCCTTACTTTTTCACAATCATGGCCTCAGAGAGACTATCACCTGCTGACTGTCTCGTTTATATAAATCAGCAAAAATGTTTCCACTTCTTCAATCATCTGTGATCTTTGTTTAATAAGAGCTCTCACTTCTTTTGCAGCTTCAGCTCCCATGCTTGCCTCATTACTCTTAGTAATAGCACTGTTCTTTCATTTTACCATACCGAACTGCTTAGCAATATCCAAGATACGAACTCCATTTTTATTTTGCTATGATTTCTTTTTTCACCTCCATTGTGGTTCTAATCACTTTTCTTTTCACTTTTGCTGCTATTATTCTTTTTTTGGACCCATGATGGCTATTTAATAATAGTTTATAAAAAGAAACACAATGAAATTCAAGTAAATTTTATTCGAACAGGATATTGCACTGAGCGGAGGTTATAGAGAAAACTGACTCTCAGCTTGCTTGGTCATGTTACTTTCCTGTTCAAGAAACGAGTTTCTATCTGTAAACCAGTGCGTTATTGCTAGGGAAATATATTTAGGAACCAGATTATTCAAAATGGGACTTTTTTAACATCTAAGTTCCCACTGTACGTATAGACAAACAAATAATGCTCCCCCCTTATCCACAGTCCAGTGCTGTGTGAAAATTTTGACTAAAGGATTCAGAAATTAGCAATTTGTAAGTTATAATCTACAGTCACATAACTTTTATTATTGTATATTGTTATATACTGTATGTTTCAGAATTACTTATTATTGTTTCCCATTTATTGTCACAAGTTACTTATTTATTAATTTTAGGTATTTATGCATAGGAAGGTAATATGGTATATTTATAAAGTTCAATTTAATTCATGGTGTCAGGAGTCTATCCCTTGTGGATAAAGGGTATCACTTAAATATAGTGTCCACCCATAATTGTATGAGGATTAATTGTGATACTGTACATAAAACAGCAGATTACAACACCTTATATATTGTACTGTACTCTTGGTATACTATTTATATATACATTATAATTTGTATCAGGTTTGTTTGTCTCAGCTTCCATAAGAGGGACTAACCCCTCCTATTTGCATATCGAGGCCCACCTTTATATCTGTATATATTTTGAGGGTATTATTATAGGTTAGCCAATTTATTAACCCCATGTCCTTATTCTAGTCCTTTACTATGTTCTTATGTGTTTTAATGTCTTTTGTTTATATTGCAGGAGACTGGTGTTACCATTGTTGAAGACAAGAAATCGGGAATACTTAGCTTATCATCACAGATGAAAGTATGATATTGCTTACCATGTTTTTATATATTTAACTGTATTTCATATCGCAGTTTTTGCTTGAGAATAAATTTAATTTTCTTTCTCTTATAACACATGCATGACTTCTTTTTCTGTGGTCAGGTGGAAAAAAATTATATGTAGAAAACATGCATTTTCTTAGAATGCATTTAGTCTGCCAGTTTAACAAGTTGCTGATAGAGGGTGGCATTAACTTTTCAGATACTGTATGCCAACATCCTGTTTATGTAAGCATTTTTTAATGTTTCGTAATTACAGTGGTGTGTTTATATAATAAAATTCCTTTTAATGTTAACCACCATTTACTGGATTTTAGTTTATTTTTCTTGCATGTTACTTTCTCACTTGGTGATGTTGTTTCTGTATCCTGAACTGCCTGGCTGAAGAGCCCTGAGTTCCTTTAGGTCACCTTCAGTCTCAGGCTTTCCAGCAGAGCTCTCAAGAAGAGTATGTTGTGTTGGTGGCATACATAATTCTATGCTGTTCAATCTTCCATATCTTTCATAGCTTACTGTCAGTGTCTCCAGCTAGAAGGGGGTCATGTAGATATGACCATGGGAGAGTCATTTCTCTGTGTAGAAAAGATTGTGTTGTGTAGTGTGATAAGGTAATTGCGTAGGTAACCGTAGCCTCTCCCAGGTCCGTGTGCCACATGTGGGCAGGAATTGATTGTGGCAGTTTGGGCGGTTTTGCTGCTTCCCTTTTTTAGTTTCTTGGTGTCTTCTGGTTTAAAGCTCTGGAGTGGGAACCTGCATTATAGATGCTGTCACTCCAGGACCTTCTCTCTTAGTTTAACAGGTGGTCAAAACCATAAAAAAGACGAAAAGAGTAGGTAAATAATTACAGAAGCTCCTCTACCTACGAACAACCGAGTTATGAACATTAACAGATACAAACAGAATCCTGCCCATTATCTACCCATGTATTAATGTATGTATTACTGTATTGCAATGTATTATCACGTTATTATTACTGCCTGAAAAGTCATTTATACTGTATACTTTATGTTTTATGTAGTAAAGTGTCTTTAGTCTAAGTACTGTATAGCACAGCATATATATGTACTGCACAGTACCTAAGCACTACTTAAGAACAATTCTACTTACAAACGGACTTCTGGAACCTAACTCCTTCGTAAGTTGAGGAGTATATATATATATATATATATATATATATATATATATATATATATATATATATATATATATATATATATATATATATATATATATATATATATATATATATATGAATAATTTTTTACCCCAACCGGGACTCGAACCTAGGACTTATAATTACAAAGTCAAGGCGCTACCAACTACACACCACAGAAGGTATAAGAGGAATCCAACCTTATAGCTTATATCTGCTATACTTAGGGATGAACGCATTCTATCTGAATGCCACTATGTTCATATTACAGATTCCCCAACCTCACTTGTGGCTTCATTTTAGCATTTAATTCAATTCCCAATCTCATTCTTATATATACAGTGTTACCCTGGTTATTCGCGTTTCTTGGTTCGCGTTCTCACTCTATCGCGTTTTTTTTTTGGATAAATTATTATTTTATTTTATGGGTATACGCAAAAATATTAAAATATTGAAAAAAAAAAAATTTCAATATTTTCATTTTTTTATTGGAAATGTAAATTTACGTTGCTTGCTGTTATTTATAATGTACAGGGTGTTTTTTTAACAGTGCAGGGAGGGTTTATACAGTTTGTAAACGAAAAAATAATTGTAAATGAGTA
Organism: Halocaridina rubra; assembly: GCA_037179515.1. Taxonomy (NCBI): domain Eukaryota; kingdom Metazoa; phylum Arthropoda; class Malacostraca; order Decapoda; family Atyidae; genus Halocaridina; species Halocaridina rubra. The sequence goes on along the minus strand of JAXCGZ010009749.1, from coordinate 39,650 downwards.
TGTGTGTCACGTCATCATCACCTCATTCATCGTAATTTTATCTATCACTTTCATAAAAATTTACGTTGCGTGCTGTTATTTATAATGTAAAGGATGTCTTTTTAACAGTGCAGGGAGGGTTTATGCAGTTCGTAAATGAAAAAATAATTGTAAATGAGTATGTGTGTCACGTCATCATCACCTCATTCACCGTAATTTTATCTATCACTTTCATAAAAATTTACGTTGCGTGCTGTTATTTATAATGTAAAGGGTGTTTTTTTAACAGTTCAGGGAGGGTTTATAAGTACGTAAACGAAAAAATAATTGTAAATGAGTATGTATGTCACGTCATCATCACCTCATGCACCGTATAATTTTATCTATCACTTTCATAAAAATTTACGTTGCTTGCTGTTATGTATAATGTAAAGGGTGTTTTTTTAACAGTGCAGGGAGAGTTTATACAGTACGGAAACGAAAAAATAATTGTAAATGACTATGTATGTCACGTCATCATCATCACATTCACGGTAAGTTTTCCTATCACTTTCATAAAAATTTACTTTCCTAGCTGTTATTTATAATGTAAAGGGTGATTTTTTAACAGTGCAGGGAGGGTTTATACAGTACGTAAACGAAAAAATGATTGTAAATGAGTATGTATGTCACGTCATCATCACCTCATTCACCGTAATTTTATCTATCTCTTTCATAAAAATTTACGTTGCTTGCTGTTATTTATAATGTAAAGGGTGTTTTTTTAACAGTGCAGGGAGGGTTTATACAGTACGTAAACGAAAAAATAATTGTAAATGAGTATGTATGTCACGTCATCATCACCTCATTCACCGTAATTTTATCTATCTCTTTCATAAAAATTTACGTTGCTTGCTGTTATTTATAGTGTAAAGGGTGTTTTTTTAACAGTGCAGGGAGGGTTTATACAGTACGTAAACGAAAAAATAATTGTAAATGAGTATGTATGTCACGTCATCATCACATTCACGGTAAGTTTTCCTATCACTTTCATAAAAATTTACATTGCTTGCTGTTATCTATTATGTTAAGGGTGTTTTTTTAACAGTGCAGGGAGGGTTTATACAGTACGTAAACGAAAAAATTATTGTAAATGAGTATGTATGTCACGTCATCATCACATTCACGGTAAGTTTTCCTATCACTTTCGTATAAATTTACGCTTGCATGCTGTTATTTATGAAGTAAAGGGTGGTATGTTAACAGTACAGGGACAGTTTATACAGTGTAAACATAAAAATATATTAAAATATCTACGTACATATAGGCTGATCCTACTTCGCGGATTTCCTGGTTCGCGCCGGGTCCCGGAACCGAACTACCGCGATAAGTGAGGCAACACTGTATATATATATATATATATATATATATATATATATATATATATATATATATATATATATATATATATATATATATATATATATATATATATATATATATATATATATATATATATATATATATATATATATATATATATATATATATATATATATATATATATATATATATATATATATATATATATATATATATATATATATATATATATATATATATACTGTAATTTCTCGCTATATTGCAATTCACCTACTGCGAATTCAGTGCATCGCGGATTTTTTTGGTGAGAAAAATAAATTATGATTGTGACACCAGGACGGGCCAAAAAATGATAAAATAAAACAGCCTTTATTAGGCCTGGGCACGAAGAATACATAAAGAGAAACAGAGATGGAGAGTGTAATGACCTGTCAGATGTGAAGGGATTATAAAAGATTTGTAATGAGTATCTAAGAATATTCAGTGTAGCTGGTGCCATAAACCAACCTGCTACTGGATACATGTTGTTTATTTTATATCGCAGAGTTTCTGGGTATACTGTATGCAATTTTTGAGCCCGAGGATGCAAACGTTTTGCCGCTTCCGTATCAGCTGATGCGCCCTCACATGCTATTTCCTTGACGATATTATATTGAAAGTATGTTTGCTGTTTGTTCATAATGCTTTTTTTCACTTCTTCATAATACTTGATCGCATTAAGTGGTAGAAGAGGAGGAGGATGCCGGAGAATGAACCTCTAACTAAAACGTTTTGCTGCTTCCATATCAGCTGATGCTTATTACTATTCAGACACAATATTTTACTCATAAAATATTTATTTATCACCGTATTTGTGGTTTATCTAATTTTCAAGATTATAGTATAGTGTTCCCTCGCTATATCGCGGTTCACCTATCGCGAATTCAGTGTATTGCGTTTTTATTTTCCCAGTTTTATTTTTTTCGGGGTATATGCTAGAATATTAAAATATTAAAAAATTAAAATTTTCGGTATTTTTATTATTTTATTGAAAAAATTTTTTTTTCATAATTTTATTGATAAAAAAAATTATTTCCCTGCCTGAGAATAATAAAACAGTAAGAAATAGTAAAAAAAACATAAATTATAACATGTAACTCTGCACCATAGAATGTACGATACCGATATCGGCGTTTCGGAAAACACAAAGGGACGCACCTACGTGAGCTAGCACATGTTGAAATTTCCAGTATTTTTATTATTTTATTGATAAAAAAATTTATTTCTTAGACTAAGAATGATATAGCAGTATAAAATAGTACAAAACATAAATTTGAACATGTAACTCATAGTGCTGCACCATGTAAAATAATATACTGGTATCAGCGTTTCGAAAAACTAATAGAGTCGCACCTACGTGAGCTAGTACATATTAAAATTTCCAGTATTTTCATTATTTTATTGATAAAAAATTATTTCCTAACCTAAGAGTAATAAAACAGTAAAAAATTGTAAAAACATAAATTTAAACACATAACTCACGGTATTGCACCATGTAAAATACTGTACGATAGAGTACACTGTATTGGCGTCTTGGAAAATGCAAAGGGTCGCTCCTACGTGAGATAGTTCATAGGATTCTATTGGCTGAAAGGGTGGGAGACGACGAATCACAGAATTAGTTTTCTGTATGTTCTGTATTATAGGGTCTGATTGGCTTTGTAATTGAAGTTTCATTCTCCCAGCATCTTCCATTGTCTCGCCTCACCCGTTCAGTCTGACTCACGTTTGCGCCGTTCACATTGTGCTTCTTAATACGTTGTGCTTGCGATTTTTTTTATTTTCTTTTTCAACCTCTGCGATGCCTCCCAAGTGTCCTTCATCTTCTAAGGCTTCTTGTAGTAGCCTAAGCGGCAAGGGAAGATGTTGACCATAATAGATAAGGTAAAACTGTTAGATATGCTGAAGGAAGGAAGAAAGTTCGCGGATGTCGGCCGCCATTTTGGCCTCGACGAATCTACAGTTTGATGCATCAAAAAGGACGAGGCAAATATCAGGAAAGCAGTGACTATTTCATTTAGTAAAACAGCGAAGAGGGTCGCAACACTCCGCAGTAAGATAATAGTGCGGATGGAATCTGCTTTGGCCCTGTGGATTGCTGATTGCAGAAAGAAAAACATCAGCTTAGACTCCAATATCATACAAACAGAGGCGAAGAAGCTGTACGAGACATTCGCTGCAAACGAACCCGACAACGACAGTGGCGACTGTGAGGAGGAGGAGAGAGAAGAAGATATCGACAACCCTCAACCACGACCCATCGATTTTCCACCTAGGAAACAATTGTTAGTGGTAAGCAAGGGATGGTTCGCCAAATTTCAAAAACGCTATGGCCTAAAGAGCGTTTCGGTTCATGGCGAAGCTGCCTCTGCAGATACAGCTGCAGCTGAAGATTACGTGAAAAACGACTTCAAGAAAATTATCGAGGAAGGCAAATATGCTCCTGAGCAAGTCTTTAACATGGATGAGACTGGGTTATTTAGGAAGAGAATGCCGTCTCGCACTTTTTTCTACAAGGAAGAAGCTAAAGCCCTGGGATTTACAGCACACAAAGGCCATGCTACCCTCATCATGTGCAGGAATGCTGCGGGCTTCATGTTAAAGCCCGGGCCGATCTACAAGTCTAAGAACCCTAGGGCTTTGAAGAATAAGATTAAGAATCTGCTGCCAGTGTATTGGATGCATAACCCTAAGGCATAGATCACGAAAAGCCTCACATCGGACTGGTTTCACCAATGCTTTATCCCTCAGGTTATAATTTATCTTGCGGAGAAGGGCCTTGGATTTAAAGTCCTTCTTTTGATGGATAATGCCGGTGGCCATGCAACTGACCTCGAATATGACGGTGTTCAAGTAGAGTTCCTGCCACCGAATATGACAACACTGATTCAGCCTATGGATCAAGGTGTTATTTGTGCGTTCAAGGCCCTCTACACACGAAATGCCCTGGCGAACCTGGTTGAATCCATGGATGCGGACAAACAATTCTCACTGAAGTCTTACTGGCGTAACTACTCGATTGCTATTTCCTCAAAATATTCAGAATGCAATCTAAGAGATGAAGCTCGCCACAATCAATTCCAGCTGGAAGAAATTGTGGCCCGAAGTCATCTCCGACTACAAGGGATTCGCTCCTGACAAAGTCCATAACTCGGCAGTTGCGAAAGCTGTGAAGTTGGCTGCATTTCTTGGAGGAGAAGGCTTTGAAGATATGACTCACGAAGATGTGAATGAACTGATCGACTGCCACTCGCAGTCTTTGACTGATGAAGACTTGAAGAAAATAACAAAATCAGCAAGCGAAGAATAGGAAGAAGAACAACCAGAGGAAATGCATGAAGAAATCGAAGAACCTGGCCTTACATTCGAACATCTGGCAGCCATGTATGAACATGTGAAAGCAGTCCAACAACTCTCTTAAGAACATGACGATAATAAGGTTCGTTCGGTGACCTTCTGCTATCTTCTCGACGATGCCATGATTCTTTACAAGACTATCTTCCAACAAAAGAACAAACAGCGACAGCAACTCCCCATTACCATGTTCTTTTCTCTCGAAAAGCAGCTGTAAAGCTGTCATTGGCTGCGGAATAATTTCCTCTGGAGTCTATACACGTCATCATCACCTCATTCACGGTAAGTTTACCTATCACGTTCATATAACTTTATGCTTGCATGCTGTTATTAATAAACTAGAGGATGGTTTTTTAACAGTGCAAGGAGGGTTTATACAGTAAAGGTAAAAATAAATGTAAAATAGCTATGTATATATTTTGATCCTACTTCACGGATTTTCACCTATCGCGACCGGTCCCTGAACCAAACCCCCGCGATAAATGAGGGAGCACTGTATTAATATTCCCTGGCTCTAAACATTATTGTATCTTCTTTATATATTGACCATGCTGCACGAAATCTTAAGGTAAACAAAGTCAGTTAAGAGAAAAAGAAGACTATTTAATTCGTTACAAAGAAAGCTATATCGTACTGTACATGGGAATCCTAAATGAAATGTATATTATATTCTCTACACGCTATTTCCCTGACGATATTATATCGAAAGTTTATTTCCTGTTCTTAATGCTTTTTTTCAAGTATCTACATAATATTTGATCGTATTAAGCGGTAGAAGAGGAGGAGGGTACGGGAAAGCAAACCTCTATCTGCAAAAGTTTTGGCACTTCCGTATCAACTGATACACCCTCGCACGCTATTTCCCTGACGATATTATATCGCAAATTTGTTTGCTGTTTGTTCTTAATACTTTTTTTTCAATTCTCTTCATGATATTCGATCGCATTAAGCGGCAGAAGAGCAGGAGGACGCGGAAGAACGAACCTTTATCTGCAAACGTTTTGGCTCTTCCGTATTAGCTGATCCACCCTCGCACGCTATTTCACTGACGATATTATATCGAAAGATTGTTTGCTGTTTGTTCTTAATGCTTTTTTTCAATTCTCCTCATAATATTCGATCGCTTTAAGCGGTAGAAGAGGAGGAGGATGCTGGGAGAACGAACCTCTATCTGCAAACGTTTTGGCACTTCCGTATCAGCTGATTCACCCTCGCACGCTATTTCCCTGATGGTATTATATCAAAAGTTTGTTTGCTGTTTATTCTTAATGCTTTTTTTCAATTCTCGTCATAATATTCGATCGCATTAAGCAGTAGAAGAGGAAGAGGATGTGGGAGAACGAACCTCTATCTGTAAATGTTTTGGTGCTTCCGTATCAGCTGATACACCCTCGCACGCTATTTCCTGGCCGATATTATATCGCAAGTTTGTTTGCTGGTTATTCTTAATGCTTTTTTTCAATTCTCTTTATAATATTCGATCGCATTAAGCGGTAGAAGAGGAGGAGGATGCGGGAGAATGAACCTCTATCTGCAAACGTTTTGGCACTTCCATATCAGCTGATACACCCACGCACGCCATTTCCCTGACGATATTATATCGCAAGTTTGTTTGCTGTTTGTTCTTAATGCATTTGTTCAATTCTCTTCATAATATTCGACTGCATTAAGCTGTAGAAGAGGAGGAGGATGCAGAAGAACGAATCTCTATATGCAAACGTTTTGGCTCTTCCGTATCAGCTGATGCACCCACGCACGCTATTTCCTTGACGATATTATATCGAAAGCTTGTTTGCTGTTTGTTCTTAATGCTTATTTTCAATTCTCGTCCTAATATTCGATCGCATTAAGCGTTGGAAGAGGAGGAGGTTAGGGAGAACGAACTTCTATCTGCAAACGTTTTGGCGCTTCCGTATCAGCTGATGCACCCTCACACGCTATTTCCTTGAAGATATTATATCGAAAATTTGTTTGCTGTTTGTTCTTAATTTTTTTTCAATTCTCCTCATCGAATTAGGCGGTAGAAGAGGAGGAAGATGCGGGAGAACGAACCTCTATCTGCTGATACACCCACGCACACTAATGCTTTTTTTCAGTTCTCCTCATAATATTCGATCGCATTAAGCGGTAGAAGAGGAGGAGGATGCGGGAGAACGAACCTCTATCTGCAAACGTTTTGGCATTTCCGTATCAGCTGATTCACCCTCGCACGCTATTTCCCTGATGATATTATATTGAAAGATTGTTTGCTGTTTATTCTTAATGCTTTTTTTAAATTCTCGTCATAATATTCGATCGCATTAAGCGGTAGTAACAGGAAGAGGATGCAGGAGAACGAACCTCTATCTATAAACGTTTTGGTGCTTCCGTATCAGCTGATACACTCTCGCACGCTATTTTCCTGACAATATTTTATCACAAGTTTGTTTGCTGTTTGTCCTTAATACTTTTTTCAATTCTCTTCATAATATTCGATCACATTAAGCGGTAGAAGAGGAGGAGGATGCGGGAGAACGAACCTCTATCTGCAAATGTTTTGGAACTTCCGTATCAGCTGATACACCCATGTACGCCATTTCCCTGACGATATTATATCACAAGTTTGTTTGCTGTTTGTTCTTAAAGCATTTAAGCACCCTCGCACGCTATTTTCCTGACAATATTATATCACAAGTTTGTTTGCTGTTTGTCCTTAATACTTTTTTTCAATTCTCTTCATAATATTCGATTGCATTAAGCGGTAGAAGAGGAGGAGGATGCGAGAGAACGAACCTCTATCTGCAAACTTTTTGGCACTTCCGTATCAGCTGATTCACCCTCGCACGCTATTTCCCTGACGATATTATATCACAAGTTTGTTTGCTGTTTGTTCTTAAAGCATATTTTAAATTCTCTTCTTAATATTCGATCGCATTAAGCGGTAGAAGAGGAGGATGATGCGGGAGAATGAACTTCTAACCAAAATGTTTTGCCGCTTCCGTATCAGCTGATGCTTATTCAAGCACAATATCTTGCTCATAAAATATTTATTTACTCACCCTATTTGGACTTTATCTAATTTTCAAGATTATAGTATTATTAATTTTTCTTGGTTCTTAAACATTATTCTATCTGTCAACCATGCTGCACGAAATCTTAACGTAAATAAACTCAGCTAAGAGAAAAAGAAAACGTATACAATTCGTTATAAAGAAAACTTATATTGTACTGGATATGGGAAACTTAAGGGAAATCTATATATTCTCTACACGCTATTTCCCTGTTGATATTATATCGAATGTTTGTTTGCTGTTTGTTCTTAATGCTTTTTTTCAATCTTCATGATATCACGTTCATATAAATTTACGCTTGCGTTCTGTTATTAATAAAGTACAGGGTGGTTTGCTAACAGTGCAGGGAGGGTTTATACAGGAAAGGTAAAAATAAATGTAAAATACCTATAATAAATATGGTGCTCCTTCTTTGCGATTTTTCACCTATCGCGGCGGGTCCCAGAACCGAACCCCTGCGATAAATGAGGGAGCTGTTTTTATATATATATACAGGTATACCTTGGCTTACGTCGTTTTGAGTTAAGTTGTTCTCGATTATACGTCGGTTTTAAAAAAAACATTGAAAAATAAAAAAAAATAAAAAAAAAGTTTACGTCATTATAATCAACTTTACGTCTGTCCGCTACAAATATTGGAATCATAATATCACTAGAAAACCATTAAAAGCACATGAAATCATGTTACTGTACAATAAATAAATACAAAAGCACATAAAATCATGTTATTGTGAAATAAATAAGAATAAAAGCATATAAAATCTTATGAAAATACGTACAGTAGTTCCAATATCTACCGTCAGGCATCGTCACTTGTCATTCCCGCAAAACCGCTATTGTTTTGAATTGATTAGTTTATGCACGGTATACGTCTGTTTATCGGCTAATCTCATTCTCATTCATTTGTGACCTTATATTTTGCCCCCATGGCACCTAATTCGATTTAAGTCGTTTTTTGACTTAAGTCGTCTCTCCTGGAACCAATTAACGACGTTGGCTGAGGTATATATATATATATATATATATATATATATATATATATATATATATATATATATATATATATATATATATATATATATATATATATACACACCTAGTTCTCAGAATAAAGCCTAGATAGGTTTTCAGAAGTGTCGGGTAAATGGAAAATCGCGTGAAAAAACGAGTTATTTTCCATAGGAAACAATGATAAAGGGCATAGATACGTTCCAAACCTTATATAGACACACCATGCCAAAGATATAAGATAAGTAAAAAACATATTTTATTACTACATAGCAAAACAGAAATCCCTGTATCTATTTTTAAGAGTATACAAAAGATATTCATAGTCACCTTACAGCTAGAAATTAACATACATTACTATACTTTACTCTATTATGCAGTGGGCAACAGTTATACAGTACACTGGGACATGCATGGTGGCAGTGAGCAAGTAACTTATGTGGTAGAAGCGGAGGAGGATGCAGGAGAACGAACCTCAATCTGCAGATGTATACAAAGATAAAATAAGAATTATAAATAACCAAAGCAAGACTAAAAAAGGAAAAAAAAATTAATTATGCAATGCCTAAATCTACCATATGACAGATTAAAAAAACTTAATCTACATTCTCTAGAGAGGCACAGAGTTAGGGGGGATATGATTGAGGTGTATAAATGATTTAAAGGGATTAACAAGGGTGATATTAATAAAGTTTTAAAAATTCATGATCAAACCAGAATTCGTAATGGGTGATGGATTTAATCTTGATAAATTTAGGTTCAGAAGGGAAATTGGTGAAAATTGGCTTGGTAATACCGTAGAGTATTCCCAGTAGGATAATAAATGCCAATACCTTAGACACCTTCAAATGTAGATTAGATAGACATATGACAGACGTAGGGTGGGTGTATATATAATGTATAATGATGATGATCTTTTCTTATCGTAATCCTCTTTGTACTGGTGGAAAAAGCCTCCACGTGTGCTTATTTACTATATTAATTTTTTTATTTATTTATTTATTTTTTAAATATAGTAAATAAGCACGCGCGGAGGCTTCTTCCACCAGTACAAAGAGGATTACGATAAGAAAAGATCATCATCATTATACATTATGTAAACAGTGTTGCCTCACTTATCGCGGTAGTTCGGTTCCGGAACCTGGCGCGAACCAGGAAATCCGCGAAGTAGGATCAGCATATATGTACATAGATATTTTAATATATTTTTACGTTTACACTGTATAAACTGTCCCTGTAGTGTTAACATACCACCCTTTACTTCATAGATACCAGCATGCAAGCGTAAATTTATATGAAAGTGATAGGAAAACTTACCGTGAATGTGATGATGACGTGACATACATACTCATTTACAATTATTGTTTCGTTTACGTACTGTATAAACCCTCCCTGCACTGTTGAAAAAACACCCTTAACATTATAGATAACAGCAAGCAACGTAAATTTTTATGAAAGTGATAGGAAAACTTACGGTGAATGAGGTGATGATGACATGACATACATACTCATTTACAATTATTTTTTTGTTTACGTACTGTATAAACCCTCCCTGCACTGTTAAAAAAACACCCTTTACATCATAAATAACAGCAAGCAATGTAAATTTTTATGAATGTGATAGGAAAACTTACCGTGAATGTGATGATGATGACGTGACATACATACTCATTTACAATTATTTTTTGTTTACGTACTGTATAAACCCTCCCTGCACTGTTAAAAAAACACCCTTTACATTATAAATAACAGCAAGCAACGTAAATTTTTATGAAAGTGATAGATAAAATTACGGTGAATGAAGTGATGATGACGTGACATACATACTCATTTACAGTTATTTTTTCGTTTACGTACTGTATAAACCCTCCCTGAACTGTTAAAAAACACCCTTTACATTATAAATAACAGCAAGCAACGTAAATTTTTATTTTTATGAAAGTGACAGATAAAATTACCTTGAATGAGGTGATGACGTGACACACATACTCATTTACAATTATTTTTTCGTTTACGAACTGTATAAACCCTCCCTGCCCTGTTAAAAAAACACCCTTTACATTATAAATAACAGAACTCAACGTAAATTTTTATGAAAGTGATAGATAAAATTACGATGAATGAGGTGATGACGACGTGACACACATACTCATTTACCATTATTTTTTCGTTTACAAACTGTATAAACCCTCCCTGCACTGTTTAAAAAACACCCTTTACATTATAAAGCAAGGAACGTAAATTTACATTTCCAATAAAAAAATTAAAATTCTGAAATTTTTTTTTTTTTTAATATTTTTGCGTATACCCGTAAAATAAAATAATAATTTATCCCAAAAAAAACCGCGATAGAGTGAGAACGCGAACCAAGAAACGCAAATAACCGGGGTAACACTGTACACCCACCCTATTGGGTAGAATAGAATGTTGGAGACAGAGAGAGAGCGAGAGAGAAACATCTGTAATTAACTCTTGTTCATTCAACCAAAACTACACTATTTATTGTAAAAATAGTGGTGTAATTACAAATTCGTAATAATAATGATAATAATAATAATAATAATAATAATCTCCACAATCATCATCAAAGGAAAATTATTGTTAAAAATAATAATAATAATAATAGTAATAATAATAATAATAAGATCTAAGGAGAATTTTTGGAATAGACATCATGTGAATAATGCAGAGGTATATTAAAACCCAGCAGAGAGCTGGATATTCATTACACATCTTTTATAATCCCTTCACATCTGACAGGTCATTACACTCTCCATCTGTTTCTCTTTACAGCCTGATAAAGGCTGTTTTATTTTATCATTTTTTGGTCCATCCTGGTGTCACAATAGTCTATGGAAAATTTTTTTTTTTTTTTTTGTGGGGGGGGACGTTATATGCGAAATCCGAGTTTTTTACTATAATTTTTGGGGGGTGTTATTGCAATTTCGCGGATAAAAAAATCGCGTATAAAAGGAGCAAGGTGTATATATATATATATATATATATATATATATATATATATATATATATATATATATATATATATATATATATATATATATATATATATATATATGAGAGAGAGAGAGAGAGAGAGTAGCTTGGCCTATGCCACCATCCACTTGTTTCAATACGGCAGGTGAAGTTCTTTTAGATTTTAGTAGGACTGTCCGGGACAGCTCGATTTTAAGTATTCTTTCAGTTATGGATCATTTTCAATGCCTGAATCAACCCAGAATTTTCTTGTATAGTCATTACACATCTTTTTATTATCCCTTCACATCTGACAAGTCACAACACTGCCCATCTCTGTTTCTCTTTGCTTTATGTTTTTTCGTACCCAGCCCCAGTGAGGGCAGGTTTCTTCGCCCGCCCGTCCTGGTGTCAACACTCGTTAAAATAAGTATGAGATTTGTTTTGTTAACCATCTATTACATGAAGAAAAAATCTTTGAGACTAAATTTATATACCTTTTCTTTTCATTTTTAATATGGTTTTGATTTCTTTAAGACTACAGACACTCCCCTACTTATAAATGAGCTAGGATTGAGAAATCTTTTCGTAAGTAGAATGGTTCGTAGGTTGTGTCTAAGTAAAAGAAGTAAGGTACTGTACATATGTATGCGGTACTGTACAGTACTTAGGCTAAAGACACTTAACTGCTGCATAAAACATAAAGTCATGTTTTCACATACGGTAATGTGCGTATATGATTATTGTTGGTCCCAAATGAGATTGGGAGTTGAATTAAATGCAAAAACGAAACATGAGTGAGGTTTGGGGAAACTGTAATATGAACACAGTGGCATTCAGATAGAATGCATTCATTCCTAGTATAGCAGAATAAATCTGTAAAGTCTGTTTCACTTTTAGACCTTCCGTGGTGTAGTTGGTGCACTACCATGGCACAGTAATTATGTGTCCTAGGTTCAAGTCCCGGTCAGGGTAAAAATGATGCATGTTTTCGCATATGGTAATGTGTTTATTTGATTATATATATATATATATATATATATATATATATATATATATATATATATATATATATATATATATATATATATATATATATATATATATATATATATATATATTGAATAATTTTTTTTTTCTACCCCAACTGGGACTTGAACTTAGGACTTATAATTACTAAGTCAAGGCTCTACCAACTACACCACAGAAGGTTAAAAGGAATCCAACCTTATAGCTTATATCTGCTATACTTAGGAATGAACGCATTCTATCTGAATGCCACTATGTTCATATTACAGATTCCCCAACCTCACTTGTGTCTTCATTTTTGCATTTAATTCAATTCCCAATCTCATTTAGGCTTTACAATAACCAAATAAGCACATTACATATGTGAAAACATGAATCATTTTTTTACCCCGACCGGGACTCGAACCTAGGACTTATAATTACTAAGACAAAGCGCTACCAACTACACCACAGAAGGTTAAAGGGAATCCAACCTTATAGCTTATATCTGCTATACTTAGGAATGAACGCATTCTATCTGTATGCCACTATGTTCATATTACAGACTCCCCAACCTCACTTGTGGCTTCATTTTCGCATTTAATTCAATTCCCAACCTATCTCATTCGGGCTTTACAATAACCAAATAAGCACATTACTTATGTGAAAACATGGATCATTTTTTTACCCCGACCAGGACTCGAACCTAGGACTTATAATTACTAAGTCAAGGCGCTATCAACTGCACTACAGAAGGTTAAAAGGAATCCAACCTTATAGCTTATATCTGCTATACTTAGGAATGAACGCATTCTATCTAAATGCCACTATGTTCATATTACAGATTCCCCAACCTCACTCGTGGCTTTATTTTCGCATTTAATTCAATTCCCATTCTCATTTGGGCTTTACAATAACCAAATAAGCACTTTACATATGTGAAAACATGAATCATTTTTTTTACCTTGACCGGGACTCGAACCTAGGACTTATAATTATTAATTCAAGGTGCTACCAACTACACCACAGAAGGTTAAAAGGAATCCAACCTTATAGCTTATATCTGCTATACTTAGGAATGAACGCATGTCACTATGTTCATATGACAGATTCCCCAACCTCACTCGTGGCTTCATTTTCGCATTTAATTCAATTCCCAATCTCATTCGGGCTTTACCATAACCAAATAAGCACATTACATATGTGAAAACATGAATAATTTTTTTACCCTGACTGTGACTCGAAGCTAGGACTTATAATTACTAAGTCAAGGCGCTACCAACTACACTAAATAAGGTTAAAAGGAATCCAACCTTATACCTTATATCTGCTATACTTGGGAATGAACGCATTCTATCTGAATGCCACTATGTTCATATTGCAGATTCCCCAACCTCACCCGTGGCTTCATTTTCGCCTTTAATTCAATTCCCAATCTCATTCGGGCTTTACAATAACCAAATAAGCACATTACTTATGTGAAAACATTGATCATTTTTTTACCCCGACTGGGACTCGAACCTAGGACTTATAATTACTAAGTCAAGGCGCTACCAACTACACTAAATAAGGTTAAAAGGAATCCAACCTTATATCTGCTATACTTAGGAATGAACGCATTCTATCTAAATGCCACTATGTTCATATTACAGATTCCCCAACCTCACTCGTGGCTTTATTTTCGCATTTAATTCAATTCCCAATCTCATTTGGGCTTTACAATAACCAAATAAGCACATTACATATGTGAAAAAATGAATCATTTTTTTTACCCCGACCGGGACTCGAACCTAGGACATATAATTATTAAGTCAAAAGGCTACCAACTACACCACAGAAGGTTAAAAGGAATCCAACCTTATAGCTTATATCTGCTATACTTAGGAATGAACGCATTCTATCTGAATGCCACTATGTTCATATCACAGATTCTCCAACCTCACTCGTGGCTTCATTTTCGCATCTGATTCAATTACCAATCTCATTCGGGCTTTACAATAACCAAATAAGCACATTACATATGTGAAAACATGAATCTTTTTTTTACCCCGACCAGGACTCGAACCTAGGACTTATAATTACTAAGTCAAGGTGTTACCAACTACACTGCAGAAGGTTAATATCTGCTATACATAGGAATGAACACATTCTATCTGAATGCCACTATGTTCCTTTTAACCTTCTGTGGTGTAGTTGGTAGCGCCTTGACTTAGTAATTATAAGTCCTAGGTTCGAGTCCCGGTCGGAGTAAAAAATTTATTCATGTTTTCACATATGTAATGTGCTTATTTGGTTATTGTAAAGCCCGAATGAGATTGGTAATTGAATCAGATGCGAAAATGAAGCCACGAGTGAGGTTGGGGAATCTGTAATATGAACATAGTGGCATTCAGATAGAATGCGTTCATTCCTAAGTATAGCAGATGTGCTATAAGAGTGGATTCCTTTTAACCTTCTGTGGTGTAGTTGGTAACGCCTTGACTTAGTAATTATAAGTCCTAGGTTCGAGTCCTGGTCGGGGTAAAAAAATGATTCATGTTTTCACATATGTAATGTTCTTATTTGGTTATTGTAAAGCCCAAATGAGATTGGGAATTGAATTAAATACGAAAATGAAGCTACGAGTGAGATTGGGGAATCTGTAATATGAACATAGTGGCATTCAGATAGAATGCGTTCATTCCTAAGTATAGCAGATATAAGCTATAAGGTTGGATTCCTTTTAACCTTCTGTGGCATAGTTGGTAGCACCTTGACTTAGTAATAATAAGTCCTAGGTTCGAGTCCCGGTCGGGGTAAAAAAATGATTCATGTTTTCACATATGTAATGTGCTTATTTGGTTATTGTAAAGCCCTAATAAGATTGGGAATTGAATTAAATGCGAAAATGAAGCCACAAGTGAGGTTGGGGAATCTGTAATATGAACATAGTGGCATTCAGATAGAATGCGTTCATTCGTAAGTATAGCAAATATAAGCTATGAGGTTGGATTCCTTTTAACCTTCTGTGGTGTAGTTGGTAGCGCCTTGACTTAGTAATTATAAGTCCTAGGTTCGAGTCCCGGTCAAGGTAAAGAAATTATTCATGTTTTCACATATGTAAAGTGCTTATTTGGTTATTGTAAAGCCCGAATGAGATTGGGAATTGAATTAAATGCGTAAATGAAGCCACGAGTGAGGTTGGGGAATCTGTAATATGAACATAGTGGCATTTAGATAGAGTGCGTTCATTTCTAAGTGTAGCAGATATAAGCTATAATGTTGGATTCCTTTTACCCTTCTGTGGTGTAGTTGGTAGCGCCTTGACTTAGTAATTATAAGTCCTAGGTTCGAGTCCCGGTCGGGGTAAAAAAATTATTCATGTTTTCACATGCTTATATATATATATATATATATATATATATATATATATATATATATATATATATATATATATATATATATATATATATATATATATATATATATATATATATATATATATATATATTATATATATATATATATATATATAGTGGTGACGCCAACCCAAGAATGCCTGTACCTACGAACAAACCAACCCGCAAAAATAAAATTGAACAAATTTTGACCCTAACCCATGAATTAATCCCAACACACCAACAAAAATGTTTTGGCCAAGCCACCACATGGGTTCCACTCGGCCGCTCTTGGTTGCTCTCAGTTCTGCATTGGTGCCTGCACTGTGTGGCATGTTTGTGACTCTATCACAGTTCTTGCTTATTTTCCATTGCTTTTTCATTTAATATAGCCCTTATTGTGGCTCCTAAGAAAGTTAAAAGTGTTTGCAAAATTGGCGTCAAGCACTCCAGACGCATAACAGTGGAAACAAAAAAAGAAATAATTGCAAACATGAAAATGGGGTGCGGTTGTCCGATCTCGCCATGCATTATAACATGTCGAAATGCACCATCGCTACTATTTTAAAGAATTAAGAAATCTTAAAGGCAGCTGACGTGGCTAAGGGAGTCAATATTTTAACGAAGAAAAGGTAACTGGTGATAGAAGAGGTAGAAAAATTATTATTGTTTTGGATAAATGAAAAACAGTTGGTTGACGATTGTATTAGCAAGGCCATAATATGTGCTAAGGCTTTGCAAATCCACCAAGATTTAGTAGCAAACTCTCCGACTTCTAGTGGTGCTAAAGTGGAGGAATTTATAGCCTGGAGAAGCTGGTTAGAGCACTTTCGATGCCAAACTGGGTTTCATATCGTCATTAGACACGGAGAGGCGGCTAGCTCCAATCAAAAAGCAGCGGATTCTTACGTAAAGGAATTCGCTAAATTTGTCGAAAGTTTTTAATTGTACTGAAATGGGAATCATTTGGAAGAAAATGCCCAAAAGAACCTACATAACCCAAGAGGAGAAATCACTGCCTGCCCACAAACCAGTGAAAGACAGGCTTACCCTTCTATTGTGCACTAATGCTAGTGGGGACTGTAAAATCAAGCCTTTTTTAGTTTACCACTCTGATAATCCGCGTGCTTTTAAATGGAATAAAGTATTGAAGGCTAGTCTCCCAGTAATGTGGAGGTCAAATCCAAAGGCTTGGGTCGTGCGGATATTATTCTTAGAGTGGTTGATTGCAGTGTTTGTACCAGCAGTGAAGGAATATCTTGAGGAAAATTATTTGCCTCTAAAGTGTCTCCTCATAATGCTCCTGCCCATCCTCCAGGTGTGGAAGATGATCTCGCTATAAAATACGACTTCATTAAAGTAAAATTTCTGCCTCCCAACACCACTCCTATCCTCCAGCCCATGGACCAGCTGGTAATTTCTAATTTTAAAAAGTTGTATACTAAGTGTGTTTTTGCCAGGTGTTTCCAGGTCACCAATGACACGGAATTGACCCTTCTTGATTTCTGGAAAGACCACTTTAATATCCTCCATTGCATTGGCCTCATTGAAAAAGCATGGAAGGAGGTCTCCTATCGTACTTTGAACTCCGCCAGTTGGAAACTTTGGCAGGTTGTGTTACTGATAGAGACTTAGAGGGCTTCAAGCAAAAGCTAGTTATCAATATTGTAAATGAAATTGGGACCACGGGCAAAAGTTTGGGCTTGGAGGTCAATGAGGAGGATGTGGAGGAGCTAGTGGAGGACCCGAAAGAAGAACTTACCACGGATGAATTAATTGAGTTGCAACGTGAACAGGTGAAGATTCTCAAATGGGAAAATCAAATCCAACCCAAAAACTTTCCAATCCAATTACACTTATTTGGAACGGATTAAGTTCATGGGTTTGGGTCACCACTGTATATATATATATATATATATATATATATATATATATATATATATATATATATATATATATATATATATATATATATATATATATATATATATATATATATATATATATATATATATATATATATACACTGTTACCCCGGTTATTTGCGTTTCTTGGTTCGCGTTCTCACTCTATTGCGGTTTTTTTTTCGGATAAATTATTATTTAATTTTATGGGTATACGCAAAAATATTAAAATATTGAAAAAATAAATTATCAGTATTTTCATTTTTTTTATTGGAAATGTAAATTTACGTTGCTTGCTGTTATTTATAATGTAAAGGGTGTTTTTTTTAATAGTACAGGGAGGGTTTATACAGTTTGTAAACGAAAAAATAATTGTAAATGAGTATGTGTGTCACGTCATCATCACCTTATTCATCGTAATTTTATCTATCACTTTCATAAAAAATTTACGTTGCGTGCTGTTATTTATAATGTAAAGGGTGTTTTTTTAACAGTGCAGGAAGGGTTTATACAGTTCGTAAACGAAAAAAATAATTGTAAATGAGTATGTGTGTCACGTCAGCATCACCTCATTCACCGTAATTTTATCTATCACTTTCATAAAACCTTACGTTGTGTGCTGTTATTTATAATGTAAAGGGTGTTTTTTTAACAGTGCAGGGAGGATTTATACAGTTCGTAAACGAAAAAATAATCGTAAATGAGTATGTGTATCACGTCATCATCACCTCATTCACCGTAATTTTAACGATCACTTTCATAAAAATTTACGTTGCTTGCTGTTATTTATAATGTAAAGGGTGTTTTTTTTAACAGTTCAGGGAGGGTTTATACAGTACGTAAACGAAAAAATAATTGTAAATGAGTATGTATGTCACGTCATCATCACCTTATTCACCGTAATTTTTTCTATCACTTTCATAAAAATTTACGTTGCTTGCTGTTATTCATAATGTAAAGGGTGTTTTTTTAACAGTGCAGGGAGGGTTTATACAGTTCGTAAACGAAAAAATAATTGTAAATGAGTATGTATGTCATGTCATCATCATCACATTCACGGTAAGTTTTCCTATCACTTTCATAAAAATTTACGATGCTTGCTGTTATTTATAATGTAAAGGGTGTTTTTTTAACAGTGCAGGGAGGGTTTATACAGTACGTAAACGAAAAAATAATTGTAAGTGAGTATATATGTCACGTCATCATCTCCTCATTCACCGTAATTTTATCTATCACTTTCATAAAAATTTACGTTGCTTGCTGGTATTTATAATGTAAAGGGTGTTTTTTTAACAGTTCAGGGAGGGTTTATACAGTACGTAAACAAAAAAATAATTGTAAATGAGTATGTATGTCACGTCATCATCACCTCATTCACTGTAATTTTATCTATCACTTTCATAAAAATTTACGTTGCTTGCTGTTATTTATAATGTAAAGGGTGTTTTTTTAACAGTGCAGGGAGGGTTTATACAGTACGTAAACGAAAAAATAATTGTAAATGAGTATGTATGTCACGTCATCATCATCACATTCATGGTAAGTTTTCCTATCACTTTCATAAAAATTTACGTTGCTTGCTGTTATTTATAATGTAAAGGGTGTTTTTTTAAACAGTGCTGGGAGGGTTTATACAGTACGTAAACGAAAAAATAATTGTAAATGAGTATGTATGTCACGTCATCATCACATTCACGGTAAGTTTTCCTATCACTTTCATAAAAATTTACGTTGCTTGCTGTTATCTATAATGTTAAGGGGTGTTTTTGTTTAACAGGTCAGGGAGGGTTTATACAGTACGTAAACGAAAAAATAATTGTAAATCAGTATGTATGTCACGTCATCATCACATTCACGGTAATTTTTCCTATCACTTTCATACAAATTTACGCTTGCATGCTGTTATCTATGAAGTAAAGGGTGGTATGTTAACAGTACAGGGACAGTTTATACAGTGTAAACGTAAAAATATATTAAAATATCTATGTACATATATGCTGATCCTACCTCTCGGATTTCCTGGTTCGCGCCGGGTCCCGGAACCGAACTACCGCGATAAGTGAGGCAACACTGTATATATATATATATATATATATATATATATATATATATATATATATATATATATATATATATATATAGTAATCCCTCGCTATATTGTGGTTCACGTATTGCGGATTCAGTGCATCGCGGTTTTTTTGGCGAGTTTTTTTTTTTCTGGGTACAGTATATGAGAAAATATAAAAATTTTAAGAAATAAATATTTTCAGTATTTTCATTGTTTTATTGGTTAAAAAAAATTATTTCCCAGCCTAAGTATAATAAAGCAGTAAGAAATAGTAAATAACGTAAATTTGAACATGTAACTCTGCACCATTATAGAAAGTACGATACCTGTATCAGCGTTTCTGAAATCGCAAAGGATCGCACCTACATGAGCTAGCATATATTAAAATTTCCAGTAGCTTCATGATTTTATTGATAAAAAAAACGTATTTCTTTGCCTAAGAATAATAAAACAGTAAAAAATAGTAAAAAACATAAATACTCACATTATTGCACCATGTAAACTACGATACCGGTATCAGCATTTCGGAAAACGAAAAGGGTCGCACCTACGTGAGCTAGTACATATTGAAACTTTCATTATTTTATTGATAAAACTAGTATTTCCTAGCCTAAGAACAAAAAAACATAAAATATTAGTAAAAAAAATAAATTTAAACATATAACTCACAGTATTGCACCATGTGAAATACTGTCCGATAGCGTACAATGTATTGGCGTCTTGGAAAACGCAAAGGCTCGCACCTACGTGAGATAGTTCATGGAATACTATAGGATGAAAGGGTGGAAGATGACGAATCACATAATTGTTTTTCTGCATGTTCTGTATCATGGGGTCCGATTGACTTTTTGATTGAAACTTAGTTCTCCCACCATCTTCCATTGTCTCGCCTCACTTGTTCATCTAACTCACATGTGCGCCGTTCGCGTTGTGCTTGTGATTTTTTTTTACTCACGTATTTCAACCTTTGCAATGCCTCCCAAACGTCCTTCATCTTCTAAGGATTCTGGTAGTGAGCCTAAGCGGCAAATGAAAATGTTAACCATAACGGATAAGGTGAAACTGTTAGATATGCTGAAAAAGGAAGAAGGTTTGCGGATGTCGGCCGCCGTTGTGGCCTCAATGAATCTACTGTTCGCTACATCAAAAAGGACGAGGCAAATATCAGGAAAACAGCGACTAATTCTTTTGGTAAATCAGTGAAGAGGGTTGTAACACCCCGCAATAAGATAATAGTGCAGATGGAATCTGCTTTGGCCCTGTGGATTGCTGTTTGCAGAAAGAAGAACATCAGCATAGACAGCAATATCATACAAACAAAGGCGAAGAAGCTGTACGAGACATTCGCTGCAAACGAACCCGATGACGACAGTGGCGACCGTGGAGAGGAGGAGGGGAGAGAAGAAGATAACGACGACCCACAACCAGGATCCTCCAGCGATTCTCCACCGAGGAAACAATCATTCGTTGCAAGCAAGGGATGGTTCGCCAAATTTCAAAAACGCTTTGGCCTAAAGAGTGTTTTGGTTTATGGCGAAACTGCCTCTTCAGATACAGCTGCAGCAGAAGATATCGTAAACAACGACTTCAAGAAAATTATCGCCGAAGGGAATATGCTCCTGAGCAAGTCTTCAACATGGATGAGACTGGGTTATTTTGAAAGAGAATGCCGTCTCGCACTTTTCTCTTCAAGGAAGAAGCTAAAGCCCCGGGATTTAAAGCGCACAAAGACCGCGTTACCCTTATCATGTGCGGAAATGCTGCGGGCTTCATGTTAAAGCTCTAGCTTATCTATAAGTCAAAGAACCCTAGGACTTTGAAGAATAAAAACAAGAATCTGCTGCCAAAATATTGGATGCTTAACCCTAAGGCCGGGATCACGAAAAGCCTCACATCGGACTGGTTTCACCAATACTTTATTCCTCAGGCCAAGATTTATCTTGCGGAAATAGGCCTTGAATTTAAAGTCCATCTTTTGATGGATAATGCTGGTGGCCACACAACTAATCTCGAATATGACGGTGTTCAAGTAGAGTTCCTGCCACCGAAAACGACGTCACTGATTCAGCCTATGGATCAAGGCGTTATTCGTGCGTTCAAGGCCCTCTACACACGAAATGCCCTAGCGAACCTGGTTGAAGCCATGGATGCGGACAAAGAATTCTCAATGAAGACTTACTGACGAAATTACTTGATTGCTACATGCCTTCAAAATATTCAGAATGCAATCAAAAAGATTAAGCCGGCCACAATCAACGCCAACTGGAAGCAGTTGTGGCCCGAAGTCATCTACGACTACAAGGGATTTGCTCCTGATGAAGTTCATAACTTGGCAATTGCGAAAGCTGTGAAGTTGGCTGCATTTTAAGGAGGAGAAGGCTTTAAAGATA
The DNA here is from genome assembly GCA_037179515.1 of Halocaridina rubra. Lineage (NCBI taxonomy): Eukaryota > Metazoa > Arthropoda > Malacostraca > Decapoda > Atyidae > Halocaridina > Halocaridina rubra. The sequence continues at coordinate 17,139 of JAXCGZ010009749.1, read as the reverse complement.
TGACTCACGAAGATTTGAATGAACTGATTGACTGCCACTTCCTGTCTTTGACTGATGAAGACTTGGAAGATATGACAAAATCAGCGAGCGAAGAAGAGGAAGAAGAACTTGACGAAACGCACGAAGAAACTGGAGAACCTGGCCTTACATTAGAAAGTTTGGCAGCCATGTATGAACATATGAAAGCAGTCTTTTATGCTTGCATGCTGTTATTTAAGAAGTAAAGGGTGGTTTGTTAACAGTACAGGGAGGGTGTATACAGTAAACGTAAAAATAAATGTAAAATACCTATGTATATATAGGGTGATCTTACTTCGCGGAAATTCACTTATCACGGTCGGTCCCGGAACCGAGCCCCCATGATAAACGAGGGATCACTGTATATATATATATATATATATATATATATATATATATATATATATATATATATATATATATATATATATATATATATATATATATATATATATATATATATATATATATATATATATATAACACTGAACTGTTAATATACAGCCTGAAATGGTAGAAAATACACATAAGAAAAAAAAAAAATAAAATATATATATATATATATATATATATATATATATATATATATATATATATATATATATATATATATGTATATATATATATATATATATATATATATATATATATATATATATATATATATATATATATATATATATATATATATATATATATATATATATATGGCTTGGAGACATGGCCTCTCAAGTAAACACAAGGAAGAAAGATGGAAGTTGCAGAAATGAGAATGGTGAGATGGATGTAGTGTGTGATGAGGAGGGATAGGATCAGGAATGAGAGAATTAGAGGGACAGCCAAAGTGATACAAGTGGGAAAGAAGATGCAAGAAAGAAGGTTTCAGTGGTATGGACATTGTTCGAGGAAAGATAAAGATTGGACTGGTAGAAGGATGATGGAGCTACAGGTGGAAGGAGTGAGAGGAAGATGGAGACCACAAAGAAGATGGGATGACTGTATACGGGATGACTTGAGAGAGAAGGACATCAGTGGAGGGGAAGCATTAGACAAGAGAGAGTGGAAAAGGCTGATATGTAACCGCGACCCCATATGGATATGGGAAACTCGAAAGAAGATATATATATATATATATATATATATATATATATATATATATATATATATATATATATATATATATATATATATATATATATATATATATATATATATATATATATATATATATATGGGAAACTCGAGAGAAGAAGATATATATATATAAGTACAAACTGTTAGCATACAGCACTAAATAGTAAGGAAGCCCATCAGTGAAACAAAACTTATAAAACAATGCTATATTTCGGATCCTAACTGGATCCCTTCTCAAGCACAACTTGTGAAGTTTTGTTTCACTGATGGGCTTCCTTACTATATATATATATATATATATATATATATATATATATATATATATATATATATATATATATATATATATATATATATATATATATATATATATATATATATATATATATATAAACTGTTAGCATACAGCACTAAATAGTAAGGAAGCCCATCAGTGAAACAAAACTTATAAAACAATGCACTGAGTTGTGCTTGAGAAGGGATCCAGTTAGGATCCGAAATATGGCATTGTTTTATAAGTTTTGTTTCACTGATGGGCATCCTTAATATATATATATATATATATATATATATATATATATATATATATATATATATATATATATATATATATATATATATATATATATATATATATATATATATATATATATATATATATATATATAGTGTTCCCCCGGTTATTCGCGTTTCTTGGTTCGCTTTCTCACTGTATTGCGTGTTTTTTTTTTTTATAAATTATTATTATATTTTATGTGTATATGCAAAAATATTAAAATATAAAAAAAAAAATTCTCAATATTTTCATTTTTTTTTTATTGAAAAAACATATTTCATTATCTAATTGATAAAAAAAAATTATTTCCCAGCCTACGAATAATAAAACAGTAAAAAATAGTAAAAACCATAAATTTAGATAGATAGATACGTTTATTGACCACCTCTTTTGAAAAGTACAGTATATTCTTTACAACAGGTATATTTGGTCTAAATTACAATGAATAAATACAATAGATTTTGTACAATCATCAAATAAGTAAATGAATTTTAAATTAATATACATTGTACTAATAACTGAATGATATACCTACGTACAGTATAACTCACAGTATTGCATCATGCGAAATAGTGTTCGATAGCGTACAATGTATTGGGGTCGCAGCTACTTGAGCTAGCATATATATTTATATTTCCAGTAGTTTCATGATTTTATTGATAAAAAAAACGTATTTATTAGCCTAAGAATAATAAAACAGTAAAAAATAGTAAAAACATAAATACTAACAGTATTGCAACATGTAAAATACGATATCGCTATCAGCGTTTCGGACAAAGACTCGTTCAGTCTAACTCATGTGTGCGCCGTTCACGTTGTGCTTATTAAACGTTTTGCTTGTGTTCGATAGCGTACAATGTATTGGGGTCGCAGCTACGTGAGCTAGCATCTATATTTATATTTCCAGTAGTTTCATGATTTTATTGATAAAAAAAACGTATTTCTTAGCCTAAGAATAATAAAACGGTAAAAAATAGTAAAAAACATAAATACTAACAGTATTGCAACATGTAAAATACGATACCGCTATCAGCGTATCGGACAAGGCTTCCACCATCTTCCATTGTCTCGCCTCACTCGTGTGCGCCGTTCATGTTGTGCTTATTATTATTAATATGTTTTGCTTGTGATTTTTTTACTCGCATATTTTAACCTTTGCAATGCCTCCCAAGCATCCTTCATCTTCTAAGGCTTCTTGTAGTGAGCCTATGCAGCAAAGGAAAATGTTAACCATTGTAGATAAAGTTAAACTCTTAGATATGTTGAAAGAAGGAAAAAAGTTTGTGGATGTCGGCTGCTATTTTACGTAAACGTAAAAATTATTGTAAAATACTGTACCTATGTATGTCAAGTCATCATCACCTCATTCACGGTAAGTTTTCCTATCACTTTCATAAAAAATTACGTCGCTTGCTGTTATTTATATTGTAAAGGGTGTTGTTTTAACAGTACAGGGAGGGTTTATACAGTTTAAACGTAAAAATAAATTAAAATATCTATGTACATATAGGCTGACCCTACTCCGCGGTTTTCCTGGTTCGCGCCGGGTACCGGAACCGAACTACCGCGATAAGGGGGTGAACACTGTATATATATATATATATATATATATATATATATATATATATATATATATATATATATATATATATATATATATATATATATATATATATATATGATTCGGTTTTACGTCACGAACTCCCTTTTCTACTAAGGGCTAGGACGGTTGCCTTCTTACGAAGGACTTGTTTTGGCAGATGTAATCGTTACCCTGAGTGTATGCCCTTACTAACCTCAGTCCGTGACGGGGCGCGAACCCTCGACCTGCCGCTTCAGAGTCGCAGACGCTACCATTTTGCCACGGAGACTATATATATATATATATATATATATATATATATATATATATATATATATATATATATATATATATATATATATATATATATATATATATATATATATATATATATATACAGTGATCCTTCTCTCTATCGCGTTTCTTGCCTCGCGAATTCACTGTACCGCGATTCTTTTGGCAAATTTTATTTGGGGGTATATGTAAAAATATTAAAATATTAAAATATTAAAAAAAATAAAAATTTTCAGTATTTTCATTTTTTTATTGAAAAAAACATTTCATTATTTAATTGATAAAAAAAAATTATTTCCCAGCCTACGAATAATAAAACAGTAAAAAATAGTAAAAAACATAAATTTAGATATATAACTCATAGTATTGCATCATGTGAAATACTGTCCGATAGCGTACAATGTATTGGGGTCGCACCTATGTGAGCTAGCATATTTATTAAAATTTCCAGTAGTTTCATGATTTTATTGATAAAAAAACGTATTTCTTAACCTAAGAATAATAAAACAGTAAAAAATAGTAAAAAACATAAATACTAACAGTATTGGACCATGTAAAATACGATACCGGTATCAGCGTTTCGGACAAAGACTTGCACCTACGTGAGATAGTTCATGGAATGCTATTGGCTGAAAGAGTGAGAGATCTGTATCATGGGGTCTGATTGGCATTCTCAATGAAGTTTGGTTCTCCCACCATCTTCCATTGTCTCGCCTCACTCGTTCAGTCTAACTCACGTGTGCGCCGTTCACGTTGTGCTTATTAATATGTTGTGCTTGTGATTTATTTCCTTCACTTTCTCAACCTCTGCAATGCCTCCCAAGCATCCTTCATCTTCTAATCTTCTGGTAGTGAGCCTAAGCGGCAAAGGAAGATGTTATCCATAACAGATAAGGTAAAACTCTTAGATATGTCGGCCGCTATTTTGGCCTCAATGAATAATTGCCGTAAAGCTGTTATTGGCTGCGGAATAATTTCCTCTGCCGTCTACTAACTCATTACCACCTCATTGACGGTAAGTTTACCTATCACATACATATAAATTTACGTTGCATGCTGTTACTTATGAAGTAAAGGGTGGTTTCTTAACAGTACAGGGAGGGTTTATACAGTTTATACAGTGTAAACATAAAAATAAATTAAAATATCTATGTACATATAGGGTGATCCTACTCCGAGAAATTCCTGTCTCGCGCCGGGTCCCTGAACCGAACCCTCGCGATAATCGAAGGAACACTGTATATATATATATATATATATATATATATATATATATATATATATATATATATATATATATATATATATATATATATATATATATATATATATATATATATATATATATATATATATTTATATATATATATATATATATATATATGCCTTGGCTATTTCCCCCTTTAATTGGGGGGTAACCGACATCAAAAAAAGAAAAAATAAGGGGATTACTTTGCTCTATGGGCAATGACGAAGGAGCTAGCGACCGTTCAGATGGCAGTGCTGGAGTGTCACAGCCCATCCTCCCGGCTCTTCCACAACCTGTGTCGCTTCATAACTGCTAACTCCCCTACTGCCCCTACCACAGGGCTACCTCTGTAAGATGCAGTCCCGTGGTAACAGCAGATGCCCATCAGAGCTGCGTCACAATCGCTCGCCATTCATTCCTATTCCTAGCACGCTCATTTGCTTCCCTCACATCCATCCTCCTTTCATTCAGGGCTCTCTTTACTCCATCCATCCACCTAAACCTAGGCCTCCCTCTAGAATTTCTCCCATCAACTCTCGCATTCATCACCTTTTTCAGCAGTCTTTCATTATCCATACTTTCCACATGGCCAAACCAACTCAGAACATTCTAATCTACTCTGGCTGCAAATTCTCTCCTTACACCCGTTCTTGCTCTCACCACTTCATTCCTAACCCTATCCAACCGAGATACAGCATCATATTCCTCAGGCATTTCATCTCAAACACATTTAGTTTCCGTCTCTCACTTACTTTCATACCCCATAACTCTGATCCATACATCACAGTTGGCACAACCACTTTCTCATACAAAACTTTCTTAACATTCATTTCCAACCGTCTATTCTTCATCACTCCTTTCAATGCACCCAACACTTTACATCCTTCATTCACTCTGTGACACACATCTGCTTCCACTCCACCATTTGCAGCTATAACCGAGCCTAAATACTTAAGCTGATCAACTTCCTCAAGTGTCTCTCCATTCAACATAACATTCAATCCAGCACCATCCTCATTTGTTAGACACCTCATAACCTTACTCTTTCCCACATTCACTTGCAACTTCCTTCTCTCACATACCATTCCAAATTCTGACACTAACTGACACAGCTTTTCCTCTGAATCTGCCTTCACCACAGTATCATCTGCAAACAGCAACAGATTCACCTCCCACTCGTTATCATCCCTATCTACCATTCTCAAACCTCGATCACGCACCTGCTCATTTACCTCTCTTACGACTCCATCAATATACAAATTAAACAGCCATGGTGACATCACACATCCCTGTCTCAATCCCACACTCACTGGAAACCACTCACTCACTTCTTTCCCTACCCTAACAAGCTCTACTGCCCTCATACACACTCTTCACTGCGTGCAACAGTTTACCATCAATTCCATATAACCTCAAAACATTCGACATTGCCTCTCTGTCAACTCTATCATACGCTTTCTGCTGATCCAAAAATGCAAAATACCCACCCTTACCCTTTGCTAAATATTTCTCACATAACTGCCTAACTATAAAAATCTGATCTATACAACCTCTACCTCTCCTGAAACCACTCTGCACTTCCTCGATTACATTTTCTGTCTTATCCCTAATCCTATTAATCAGTATCCTACCATACACTTTCCCTACCACACTCAACAAACTTATACCCCTAAAATTACTGCATTCATACACATCTCCCTTACCTTTGTATAGGGACACTATACAAGCAATCACCCATTCCACTGGTACCATTGACAACATAAGGCATATATTAAACACACTCACTAACCATTCCAATGCAGTCACACCCCCTTCTTTCAACATCTCCGCTCTCACACCATCCATTCCAGGTGCTGCACCAGCTTTCGCTTCATACAATGCCCATTTCACCTCCTCTCTTGTAATCTTTCTCTCATTTTCATCTCCCATTACTGGCACTTGAACACCCCCCACTGCCACTATTGCTGCCTCTCTATCATTCTCAACATTCAGCAAGCACTCAAAATATTCTGCCCATATTTTCCTTGCATTTTTCCCTCTTAACATCTGTCCATTCGCATCTTTCACTGTCTCCTCCATCCTCGATCCACCCTTTCTTACTCTCTTCACTTCTTTCCAAAACTTCTTTTTAATCTCCTCATATGACCTACTAAAATCTTGTCCCCACCTAACATTTGCCAATCTCTTCTCTTCCTCTACCTTCTGCTTGGTTTCCACATTTTTTTCTCTATATCTTTCTTACTTCTCCTACTGTTACGCTGCAGCCATTCTTCAAAAGCCCTCTATTTCTCTTCCACCTTCATTTTCACCCCTTCATTTCACCTCTCGCTGCCCCTCCTCTTGCCACCTCCAACAAACTTCTTTCCACACACATCACTTGCATGTTCCACAAAATATTCTTTCATCAACCCCTATTCCTCCTCTAACTCCCCAACTTCTTTTTCTTTCACCCCTGTCATATGCCACTTTAAACCTGTCCTGATATTCCTGTCTCTTCTCTGGCTTTTTCAACTCTTCCCCCTTCACCATTTTCATTCTGCATCCTCCCACTCTGTTTCCCCACTCTTTTGCTTCTACCACTTTTGTTTTCCCACTCTTTTGCTAATACCACTTTTGTTTCAACCAAAAAATGATCAGACACCCCTGCAGCCACACCCCTAAATGCATGCACATCTTTCACTCTTCCAATCATGCTCTTTGCTAACAACATGTAATCCATCAGTGCTCTTTCTTTCACTCTCCCATTTGCCACTCTCATCCATGTATACTTATTTATTAATTTCTTCTTGAAAAAACTATTACCTATCACCAACTCTTGCTCCACACACATATCTAGCAGTCTGTCGCCACTCTCATTCCCACCTGTACCCCATAATTTCCTACAACACCTTCTACCTCTCCATCACTCACTCTTGGATTCAAGTCACCCAACACAACTACATAGTTCCTTCTACTCAGACCATCCACACACCTAGTTAACTCATTCCAGAATTCATCCCGCTCCTCCTCACTTCTCTCACATTCTGGCCATACGTACTAACTAAAGCCCAACATTCCCTACCTATCCTAGCCCTCACCCACATCAGCCTAGATAACACTTCTTTACATTCCACTACCTTATTTATCATTCATTCTCTCAGCAATAATACCACACCTTCTCTCGCTCTCTCCCTTTCAACCCCAGACACCCTACCTGTCACATCACCAAATTCCACTTCTCCTTTTCCTTTCATCTTCGTCTCACACAATGCCAGTGCATCCATCCTCCTCCTACCGAACATATATCCAATTTCACATCTTTTGCTCTCTATCGTACTACAACCACACACATTTAGACACCCCAAACCTAGAGTATGGGGAGAAGTTACTCTCCCCTCTACTCCTCATCTTCTTTGACTTCTCGCTGGAGGTAAATACAAGGGGAGGATTCCCAGTCCCCACGCCCCGTCCACTTTTAGTTGCCTCTTACGACACACAGGGAATACGTTGGGGCTATTCTTTGATGTTTTGCCTGCCACCACATCAAAGGAAAATTATTGTCGCCAATGATAATTATAATAATAATAATAATAATATCTAAGGAGAATTTTTGGAATAGACATCATGACAGTAATGCAGAGGTATATTAAAACCCAGCAGAGAATTGGATATTCATTACCCATCTTTTATAATCCCTTCACATATGACAGGTCATTACACTCTCCATCTCTGTTTCTCTTTACTTTATGTATTCTTCATGCCCAGGCCCGATAAAGGGTGTTTTATGTTTTTGATTTTTAGCACATCCTGGTGTTACAATTTTTTTATTCATTTATTTATTTTTTTTGTACTCCTACTTCGTGGTTTTTCACCTATCATGGGTGGTCCTGGAACCGAACTCCCGCGATAAACGAGGGATTACTGTGTATATAAAGTACTTCTTAATTTCTTGACCTTTACTGGTCACCTTCTCAAAGTAATATGACAAGATAATGCAGCTAGCAAAAAAAACAATGAAAAGAGGAGAAAAAATCCACCAGGGTAAAGTTACTAGGGATTAAGAGATACTAATCTTAATTGCCCATCAGGGTTATTCAGTAATCCACACAAACTAGCCGCAAAAGTAATTGAAATCCTTACTTGACTAAATTGTATTAACAAAAATTATTAATGATAGTAATTAGAAAAAAAATTATATATATATATATATATATATATATATATATATATATATATATATATATATATATATATATATATATATATATATATATATATATATATATATATATATATATATATATACAGTGTTACCCCGGTTATTCGCGTTTCTTGGTTCGCGTTCTCACTCTATCGCGGTTTTTTTTGGGATAAATAATTAATTTATTTTATGGATATACGCAAAAATATTAAAATATTGACATTTTTTTTTTTTCAGTATTTTCATTTTTTTATTGGAAATGTAAATTTACGTTGCTTGCTGTTATTTATAATGTAAAGGGTGTTTTTTTAACAGTGCAGGGAGGGTTTATGCAGTTTGTAAACGAAAAAATAATTGTAAATGAGTATGTGTCACGTCATCATCATCTCATTCATCGTAATTTTATCTATCACTTTCATAAAAATTTACGTTGCGTGCTGTTATTTATAATGTAAAGGGTGTTTTTTTAATAGTGCAGGGAGGGTTTATACAGTTCGTAAACGAAAAAATAATTGTAAATAAGTATGTGTCACGTCATCATCACCTCATTCACCGTAATTTTATCTATCACTTTCATAAAAATTTACGTTGCTTGCTGTTATTTATAATGTAAAGGATGTTTTTTTAACAGGTCAGAAAGGGTTTATACAGTACGTAAACGAAAAAATAATTGTAAATGAGTATGTATGTCACGTCATCATCACCTCATTCACTGTAATTTTATCTATCACTTTCATAAAAATTTACGTTGCTTGCTGTTATTTATAATGTAAAGGGTGTTTTTTTAACAGTGCTGGGAGGGTTTATACAGTACGTAAACGAAAAAAATAATTGTAAATGAGTATGTATATCACGTCATCATCATCACATTCACGGTAAGTTTTCATATCACTTTCATAAAAATTTACGTTGCTTGCTGTTATTTATAATGTAAAGGGTATTTTTCTAACAGTGCAGGGAGGGTTTATACAGTACGTAAACAAAAAAATAATTGTAAATGAGTATGTATGTCACGTCATCATCACCTCATTCACCGTAATTTTATCTATCACTTTCATAAAAATTTACGTTGCTTGCTGTTATTTATAATGTAAAGGGTGTTTTTTTAATAGTGCAGGGAGGGTTTATACAGTACGTAAACGAAAAAATAATTGTAAATGAGAGTGTATGTCACGTCATCATAACATTCACGGTAAGTTTTCCTATCACTTTCATAAAAATTTACGTTGCTTGCTGTTATCTATAATGTTAAGGGTGTTTTTTTAACAGTGCAGGGAGGGTTTATACAGTTCGTAAACGAAAAAATAATTGTAAATGAGTATGTATGTCACGTCATCATCACATTCACGGTAAGATTTCCTATCACTTTCATATAAATTTATGCTTGCATGCTGTTATCTATGAAGTAAAGGGTGGTATGTTAACAGTACAGGGACAGTTTATACAGTGTAAACGTAAAAATATATTAAAATATCTATGTACATATAGGCTGATCCTACTTTGCAGATTTCCTGGTTTGCGCCGGGTCCCGGAACCGAACTACCACGATAAGTGAGGCAACAATATATATATATATATATATATATATATATATATATATATATATATATATATATATATATATATATATATATATATATATATATATATATATATATATATATATATGAAAATAATAATAAAAATAGCAAATAGGAGGCCCTATTTACGTAAAATTACAAATACATAACTATATATGCATATACATATACATACACATACATACATATATACACATACACATGCTTATGTACATGCATATGCACATAAAATTATATATATATATATATATATATATATATATATATATATATATATATATATATATATATATATATATATATATATATATATATATATATATATATATATATATACACAGTGATCCCCCCCTTATCGCGGTAGTTCGGTTCTGGGACCCGGCGCGAGACAGGAAAACCGCGAAGTAGGATCAGGCTATATGTACATATATATTTTAATTTATTTTTATGTTTACACTGTATAAACCCTCCCTGTACTGTTAACAAACCACCCTTTACTTCATAAATAACAGTATGCAACGTAAATTTATATGAAAGTGATAGATAAAATTACGGTGAATGAAGTAGTAATTACATGACATACTCATGTACATAGGTATTTTAATAATAATTTGCCAATATAAAAACCGCGGTACAGTGAAAACGCGAACCAAGAAATGCGATCCGGCAGGGGATCACTGTATATATATATATATATATATATATATATATATATATATATATATATATATATATATATATATATATATATATATATATATATATATATATATATATATATATATATATATATATATATATACACACAGTGTTGCCTCACTTATCGCGGTAGTTCGGTTCCGAGACCCAGCGCGAACCAGGAAATCCGCGGAGTAGGATCAGCCTATATGTACATAGATATTTTAATGTATTTTTACGTGTACACTGTATAAACCCTTCCTGTACTGTTAAAAAAACACCCTTTACATTATAAATGACATTAAGCAACGTAATTTTTTATGAAAGTGATAGGAAAACTTATCATGAATGAGGTGATGATGACTTGATATACATAGGTTCCATATTTTACAATAATTTTTACGTTTACGTAAAATAGCGGCCGACATCCACAAACTTTTTTCCTTCTTTCAACATATCTAAGAGTTTCGCTTTATCTACAATGGTTAACATTTTCCTTTGCCGCTTAGGCTCACTACAAGAAGCCTTGGAAGATGAAGGATGCTTGGGAGGCATTGCAAAGGTTAAAATATGCGAGTAAAAAAATCACAAGCAAAACATATTAATAATAATAAGCACAACATGAATGGCGCACACGAGTGAGGCGAGACAATGGAAGATGGTGGAAGCCTTTGTTCGAAACGCTGATAGCGGTATCGTATTTTACATTTTGCAATACTGTTAGTATTTATGTTTTTTACTATTTTTTACTGTTATATTATTCTTAGGCTAAGAAATACGTTGTTTTTTTTATCAATAAAATCATGAAACTACTGGAAATATCAATATATATGCTAGCTCACGTAGCTTTGACCCTAATACATTGTACGCTATCGAACTCAAGCAAAACCTGAGTTAGACTGAACGAGTCTTTGTCCAAAACGCTGATAGCGGTATTGTATTTTACATGTTGCAATACTGTGAGTATTTATGTTTTTTACTATTTTTTACTGTTTTATTATTCTTAGGCTAATAAATACGTTTTTTTTATCAATAAAATCATGAAACTTCTGGAAATATAAATATATATGCTAGCTCACGTAGCTGCGACCCCAATACATTGTACGCTATCGAACACTATTTCGTATGATGCAATACTGTGAGTTATACTGTACGTACGTATATCATTCAGTTATTAGTTCAATGTATATTAATTTAAAATTCATCTACTTATTTGATGATTGTACAAAATCTATTGTATTTATTCATTGTAATTTGGACCAAATATTCCTTTTGTAAAGATTATACTGTACTTTTCAAAAGAGGTGGTCAATAAACGTATCTATCTATCTATCTACATTTATGTTTTTTACTATTTTTTACTCTTTTATTATTCGTAGGCTGGGAAATAATTTTTTTTTATCAATTAGATAATGAAATATGTTTTTTTTAATAAAAAAAACAATGAAAATACTGAGAATTTTTTTTTTATATTTTAATATTTTTGCATATACCCATGAAATAAAATAATAATTTATACAAAAAAAACAACGCGGTAGAGTGAGAAAGCGAACCAGGAAACGCGAATAACCGGGGTAACACTGTATATATATATATATATATATATATATATATATATATATATATATATATATATATATATATATATATATATATATATATATATATATATATATATATATATATATATATATATATGAATCATTTTTTACCCCGACCGGGACTCGAACCTAGGACTTATGATTACTAAGTCAAGGCGCTACCACTACACCACAGAAGGTTAAAAGGAATCCAACCTTATAGCTTATATCTGCTATACTTAGGAATGAACGCATTCTAACTGAATGCCACTATTTTCATATTACAGATTCCCCAACCTCATTCGTGGCTTCATTTTAGCATTTAATTCAATTCCCAATCTCATTCGGGCCATGAAATTATCAAATAAGCACATTACATATGTGAAAACATGAATCATTTTTTACCCCGACTGGGACTCGAACCTAGGACTTATGATTACTAAGTCAAGGCACTACCACTACACCACAGAAGGTTAAAAGGAATCCAACCTTATAGCTTATATCTGCTATACTTAGGAATGAACGCATTCTAACTGAATGCCACTATGTTCATATTACAGATTCCCCAACCTCACTCGTGGCTTCATTTTAGCATTTAATTCAATTCCCAATCTCATTCGGGCCATGAAATTATCAAATAAGCACATTACATATGTGAAAACATGAATCATTTTTTACCCCGACCGGGACTCGAACCTAGGACTTATGATTACTAAGTCAAGGCGCTACCACTACACCACAGAAGGTTAAAAGGAATCCAACCTTATAGCTTATATCTGCTATACTTAGGAATGAACGCATTCTAACTGAATGCCACTATGTTCACATTACAGATTCCCCAACCTCACTCGTGGCTTCATTTTAGCATTTAATTCAATTCCTAATCTCATTCGGGCCATGAAATTATCAAATAAGCACATTACATATGTGAAAACATGAATCATTTTATACCCCGACCGGGACTCGAACCTAGGACTTATGATTACTAAGTCAAGGCGCTACCACTACACCACAGAAGGTTAAAAGGAATCCAACCTTATAGCTTATATCTGCTATACTTAGGAATGAATGCATTCTAACTGAATGCCACTATGTTCATATTACAGATTCCCCAACCTCACTAGTGGCTTCATTTTAGCATTTAATTCAATTCCCAATCTCATTCGGGCCATGAAATTATCAAATAAGCACATTACATATGTGAAAACAATAATCATTTTTTACCACGACCGGGACTCGAACCTAGGACTTATGATTACTAAGTCAAGGCGCTACCACTACACCACAGAAGGTTAAAAGGAATCCAACCTTATAGCTTATATCTGCTATACTTAGGAATGAACGCATTCTAACTGAATGCTACTATGTTCATATTACAGATTCCCCAACCTCACTCGTGGCTTCATTTTAGCATTTAATTCTAAAGGTTGGATTCCTTTTAACTTTCTGTGGTGTAGTGGTAGCGCCTTGACTTAGTAATCATAAGTCCTAGGTTCGAGCCCCGGTCGGGGTAAAAAATGACTCATTTTTTCACATATGTAATGTGCTTATTTGATAATTTCATGGCCCGAATGAGATTGGGAATTGAATTAAATGCTAAAATGAAGCCACGAGTGAGGTTGGGGAATCTGTAATGTGAACATAGTGGCATTCAGTTAGAATGCGTTCATTCCTAAGTATAGCAGATATAAGCTATAAGGTTGGATTCCTTTAAACCTTCTGTGGTGTAGTGGTAGCGCCTTGACTTAGTAATCATAAGTCCTAGGTTCGAGTCCCGGTCGGGGTAAAAAATGATTCATATTTTCACATATGTAATGTGCTTATTTGATAATTTCATGGCCCGAATGAGATTGGGAATTGAATTAAATGCTAAAATGAAGCCACGAGTGAGGTTGGGGAATCTGTAATATGAACATAGTGGCATTCAGTTAGAATGCGTTCATTCCTAAGGATAGCAGATATAAGCTATAAGGTTGGATTCCTTTTAACCTTCTGTGGTGTAGTGGTAGCGCCTTGACTTAGTAATCATAAGTCCTAGGTTCGAGTCCCAGTCGGGGTAAAAAATGATTCATGTTTTCACATATGTAATGTGCTTATTTGATAATTTCATGGCCCGAATGAGCTTGGGAATTGAATTAAATGCTAAAATGAAGCCACGAGTGAGGTTGGGGAATCTGTAATATGAACATAGTGGCATTCAGTTAGAATGCGTTCATTCCTAAGTATAGCAGATATAATCTATAAGGTTGGATTCCTTTTAACCTTCTGTGGTGTAGTGGTAGCGCCTTGCCTTAGTAATCATAAGTCCTAGGTTCGAGTCCCGGTCGGGGTAAAAAATGATTCATGTTTTCACATATGTAATGTGCTTATTTGATAATTTCATGGCCCGAATGAGATTGGGAATTGAATTAAATGCTAAAATGAAGCCACGAGTGAGGTTGGGGAATCTGTAATATGAACATAGTGGCATTCAGTTAGAATGCGTTCATTCCTAAGTATAGCAGATATAAGCTATAAGGTTGGATTCCTTTTAACCTTCTGTGGTGTAGTGGCAGCGCCTTGACTTAGTAATCATAAGTCCTAGGTTCGAGTCCCGGTCGGGGTAAAAAATGATTCATGTTTTCACATATGTAATGTGCTTATTTGATAATTTCATATCCCGAATAAGATTGGGAATTGAATTAAATGCTAAAATGAAGCCACGAGTGAGGTTGGGGAATCTGTAATATGAACATAGTGGCATTCAGTTAGAATGCGTTCATTCCTAAGTATAGCAGATATAAGCTATAAGGTTGGATTCCTTTTAACCTTCTGTGGTGTAGTGTAATATGAACATAGTGGCATTCAGTTAGAATGCGTTCATTCCTAAGTATAGCAGATATAAGCTATAAGGTTGGATTCCTTTTAACCTTCTGTGGTGTAGTGGTAGCGCCTTGACTTAGTAATCATAAGTCCTAGGTTCGAGTCCCGGTCGGGGTAAAAAATGATTCATGTTTTCACATATGTAATGTGCTTATTTGATATTTATATATATATATATATATATATATATATATATATATATATATATATATATATATATATATATATATATTTATATATATATATATATATATATATATATATATATATATATATATATATATATATATATATATATATATATATATATATATATATATATATATATATATATATATATATATATATATATATATAAAAACAATAATCCCTCATTTATTGCTGGAGTTCAGTTCCGAGACCACCCACGATAGGTGAAAATTTGCGAAATAGGAGCACCATATTTAAAAAAAAAAAAAAAAAAAATGATTGTGACACCAGGATGGGCCAAAAAATAATAAAATAAAACAGCCTTTATCATGCCTGGGCATGAAAAATACTTAAAGTAAAGAGAAACAGAGATGGAGAATGTAATGACCTGTCAGATGTGAAGGGAGTATAGAAGATTTGTAATGAATATCCAATTTTCTGCTGGGATTTGATATACCTCTGCATTACTTCATGATGTCTATTCCAAAAATTCTCCTTGGATCTTATTATTATTTTTATTATTATTATTGGCAACAATAATAATGATGATTGTGGAGATTATTATTATTAATATTATTATGAATTTGTCATTAAACCATTATATTTATAATAAATAATGTAGTTTTGGTTGAATGAACTAGAGTTAATTAAAGATCTCTCTCTCTCTCTCTCTCTCTCTCTCTCTCTCTCTCTCTCTCTCTCTCTCTCTCTCTCTCTCTCTCTCCTCTCTCTCTCTCTCTCTCTCTCTCTCTCTCTCTCTCTCTCTCTCTCTCTCCTTCTTTCTAACAGCAAACAAACTTTCGATATAATATTGTCAGAGAAGTAGCGTCTAGAGAATATATATATTTCATTTAAATTTCCCATGAATACAGTATGATATACGTTGTCTTTGAACGACTTGTATACATTTTCTTTCTCTCTCAGCTGACACTTTTTATGTTAAGATTCGTGCAGATATATAGAATAATGTTTAGAACCAAGGAATATTAATAATATTATAATCTTAAAAATTAGATAAACCCCAAAACAAAGTGAGAGTGAGAGAGAGAGAGAGAGAGAGAAATCTAATAATAAACTTCCCTCCATTTTAAATTCACTCTCTGTCTTCATTTCCTGATGGAACTTTAAAAGGATCTCTCTCTCTCTCTCTCTCTCTCTCTCTCTCTCTCTCTCTCTCTCTCTCTCTCTCTCTCTCTCTCTCTCTCTCTCTCTCTCTCTCTCTCTCTCTCTCTCTCTC
>JAXCGZ010009748.1:57500-85956 GCA_037179515.1 Halocaridina rubra | reverse complement strand
ACCTCTTGGGAACCGCAATGGATGGTGAACATTTCCTGAGAGGCCACCATGTGAAAACCAAAACTTAACTGGGACAACACAATTTTTAAATTAAAGTCATATAATTATATCGTGTTCTACACTCGTTCACTTCTTGATACAACACTATTTGTTTGATTACTTTTCTATCTTTATATTTTAAGCTCCCGCAAAATTTAAGGGTATGTTTTTCGATTGTATGCAGCCTGTTCTGGGAATGAACCGTGGCAATTCCCATGCAAAAAGGTAATTACTCGCTCTATGGCAGCTCAAATGCTATAGCGTCTGCCATCCACACAAGGTTCTCATTTCCACACTCTAAAGTCCCTTTTACAGCTTCTCCCTTCGAAACTGCCATTTGGAGATATAGAGAAAGTCTTACACAAAAGCCATAATCTCTCTTAATAATGGCTAGGATCCCATGTGAGATCCTAGCCCTACACAGAACCACGTCAGATGAGTTTATGAAATCCATTTGTGTGAGTCTAGCTAACTAATAATATGGCATCCTATGTTTACAATTTTTAAGAAATCGGGCCAAAGCAAACAATTTTTATTCACTGTAGGAGTAAAATGCAGAAGAGGGGAATCCTAGTCCCTTCACTCAACCCAATTACTCGAGTTTTACGACACGGAGAGGAACATGGAGGTGATATTTCCCCCCCCCAATCAGGGGTGGTAAAATGGTGATCTAGCATCCTATCGATCTTGTAGCACCCATCCCGCAGCTCTAAGGGAAAAAGAATTAATTTAACATATTTCTTATGAACACCATCTGACAGGTTTTAAATTGCAACTTTCCCATTTTATTTCTACATGATGATTTTTTGTATTCATGATCAAATGCGATCTCCTTAATGACATTACAACTAAGTTTTTTTTTTAAGAGTGTGACACCGGGACAGGCAGAATCTGCCCTCATCAATAAAGGCCCGGGCATGAGAAAATACCAAGACGAAGGAAAAGAAAAAGGCTAAGGGCAAGGCAGAGGAGGTGGGGTAATGTCACACAAAGGAAAACGACAGACAGAAAAAAACAGTCAAAGTACAGAGGACCTAGAGATATGGAGGTCTAGGCTCTGAAATGACGATAGATATGCTTTTTGAAGGATGAGAGGTCATAAGAATTAGGGAAGACAGAAGGAGGAAGAGAGTTCCAGAGTCTGGAGGTAGATGGGAAGAAGCAGTTGCTGCACCGACCAATCCGCGAGCTACAAATCTCCACACAGTACTTTATATTTACGCCCGATTTCTTAAACAGTGTAAACAAAGGATACCATATAGTTAGTTAGCTAGACACACACAAATGGATTTCATAAACGCATTTGACGCGGTTCTATGTATGGCTAGGATCCCCCATGGGGGGATCCTAGCCATACACAGAACCGCATCAGATGCGTTTATGATATCCATTTGTGTGAGTCTAGCTAACTAACAATATGGTATCCTAGATTTACACTGCTTAAGAAATCGGCCCTTAGTGTACACTTCCGGTTTTCTCAAAATGTAAAATTTACTTCGAAAAAGCAAAGGAAACACTGAAGCACCCTCTGCTCTTCTTATAAGTGACTAACCCGAAGGTAGAGGAGTATCTTTAAATATTGCTTGGCCCTATTTCTTAAACAGTGTAAACCTAGGAGACCATATTGTTAGTTAGCTAGACACACACAAATGGATTTCATAAACGCATCTGACGCGGTTCTGGGTATGGCTAGGATCCCGCAAGGGATCCTAGCCATACGCAGAACCGCGTCAGATGCGTTTATGAAATCCATTTGTGTGTGTCTAGTTAACTAACAATATGGTCTCCTAGGTTTATACTGCTTAAGAAATCGGACCTTTATCAGTCTCTTATATATGCCTTGTCCAAAAGCTGAAACTTTTTCTGGAATGTATTTTATGGGCCCGTACTTGATGAGGGCAATTTTCGCCTGTTCCACTGTCTCTCTCTCTCTCTCTCTCTCTCTCTCTCTCTCTCTCTCTCTCTCTCTCTCTCTCTCTCTCTCTCATATATATATATATATATATATATATATATATATATATATATATATATATATATATATATATATATAAAACTTAGACTACAGAGAGATATCATGCAAACCTTAGACTAAATATGGTTAACATATAGCTTTACTCTCTTTCTCAAGCAACCACTCCGACTTGTAGGGAAAATTAGCCTTCCCGTAAAGTTTCTGATACCTTTTTTTATATTTATCCTTAGTGTAATTGCAGCCAAATCATACCTCTGACGGCAATCATTCATACATCTGTTTTAATCCAGTAACAAGGATTCCCCTCATTATGAACTATGTACGAACAGAAAGAAATCAAATATTTTAGAATAATACGAGATAGGTGTACATCGACTCACTGTGCACTTCGTAAGGCAAAATGATTTAACAAAATCGCTCTTTCACAAAAGGATGCAAATGGGGAATGAGTGAAGAATATCTCGATGAGTCTAATACAGAATAATGTCATTAGCGACCACCCTTCATAACTGAGTACATTTCAACCAATTCACAACCAATGGACTCCCAGTTCAACTGCACAAGGCTATTCGTAATACTATAATTCATAAGAAAGTTTTGAGGTTAAAGAGAAGGTAATAGCGTCCCTTACTTTGCAACGTCTATTAACTCAACAGGAAATGTGTATACACAATTCTAAGAGAGGAGAGAGAGAGAGAGAGAGAGAGAGAGAGAGAGAGAGAGAGAGAGAGAGAGAGAGAGAGAGAGAGAGAGAGAGAGAGAGATGCAAATCCATTCCCAATCAGTAATTGTCATATCTCATTCGATAATATATCCCTCGCAAGTATTATTATTATTATTATTATTATTATTATTATTATTATTGTTATTATTATTATTATTATTAGTAATGTGGCGAGTCGTTACGCAATACAAGCTAACTGATGTAATCTATGTGACAGTCTTTGTATGATGGACACCCATTTCCATGCTAATGATCTAATTATGGAAGGGTTGCCCGCTAGTTTTTCCCCTGCTATTTTCCTCTAATTAGCATTTTTTATTTTAAGCAGATACCTTCTTTATATATTCATTTCTTATAAGTAAACATATTGTTTTCCAGCAGTTCTGTGTATGACTAGGATCCCATGTGGGATCCTGGCCATACATAGAACCGCGTCAGATGCGTTTATGAAATCCATTTGTGTGTGTCTAGCTGACTAACAATATGGTATCCTAAGTTTACGCTGTTTAAGAAATCGGGCCATGATAGATGCTGTACTCAATTACAAGGGAAATAACCCCATCACTGTCGAGGGTAATATTAAAAATAATAACATTTTCAAGATTAATAGAAAATATATGTGATTTAACAAACTTTAAATGGACGCAGACAACCTGGACGTATAATTGATAGCTATGGAAATATACTAAAAAAAAGAAAAAAAACAACTTATTCTTACAAACAGATTTTTCTTAAACATATGAGTTCATGTATATTAGATCCAGTAGCATAATTTTGGCTATATATATATATATATATATATATATATATATATATATATATATATATATATATATATATATATATATATATATATACATAAAAGCAATTACTATAATACCTACGCTCAATAAACATGGAAGCTGCTACCCTAACTTTTCTTAGTATATAAAGTGTAGAGTTCCCACCAAAACCCCCTTTG
This sequence comes from Halocaridina rubra, assembly GCA_037179515.1. Lineage (NCBI taxonomy): Eukaryota > Metazoa > Arthropoda > Malacostraca > Decapoda > Atyidae > Halocaridina > Halocaridina rubra. Next base: position 82,257 of record JAXCGZ010009748.1, on the reverse strand, counting down.
AGGGGTTAAAAGAAAAAGTTGTGTCATCCTTTCTTCATGTGGACACCTCTGTCAACTCGGAAAACTCATCGACTACACCCATACTGATGTGGTGTCAAGGGAGGAAACAGGATATCGTAAAATAGTTTTGCAGCTCTCAAAAATTAGAAGAAAAAAAACTGTTAGTATTAGTACCTACTCTTAAGGGGGCTTTATACGGTCAAACGGTTCGCCGAACGCGGTTCGACAGACAAGTGTTTGAAGTGATGTTCGAACGTGTGAACGGGGTATTTGGAACGTGTTCGACAACCAAATTCCCCGTTCACACGTTCGAACATCACTTCAAACACTTGTCTGTCGAACTGCGTTCGACGAACCGTTTGACAGTGTAAACCCCCCTTTAGGTGCTGTTACAAGGGTAATAGCCTTGTTAGCAACTTTTTATAGCGAAAACATAGAAGCTACACATTCTAAAAAAATATATATATCAAGAATGCGAAAAATACACAAACAAATACTATAATGCAAATAGAAAGTAGGAAAGAATCTTTTAATTTCAAATATATGTCTAGAAAAATGTCCTTTTTTGTTTATAAACCCTTAATTAGGCTGGTTTTACCATCTTGGGAGTATTGCCACTTTTATGGAGTATAAAAAGCGGTTAAACAACCATTTTTCTCAATTTTTTTTCCCTTTATGAATAAATGTCATTCGGTATATTCTACTTTGTTTGTATTTTTTGGTAAAAACATTAAAATGTATTTCTCCTTTACTAATATGCTAAACTCAATTTCTTACTCTACTTTCTTCACATTTCCTTATAAAATCTCTACCTCTTGCTCCATATCAATCCTATCACCCATTTAAGACGTTCTCATTAAAAGTTTCCTAACCTCACTGATTTTATATTCATCTAATTATGTCATATCTTACTTTTCTCAAATTTCTAAGATGTCCCTAATCATATTCAAAACGCTATAGCAAACGGTATTAATCCATGATGTTCTATTTTCAACTCATCAGAGTGGTTAATACTGTGTCTCTTTTGTGGGAAAGATGCAGAGGGTAGTGATGTCAAGCCATGTGGTTCAAAAATTTCATCATTAGGTGCAAGGGTGGAGCAGAATCTTCACAATTCAGGGCTTTGAAAAAGGGCAAACATGCTCATTCCACCATTTCCATATATATATATATATATATATATATATATATATATATATATATATATATATATATATATATATATATTAATAACACTGAACTGTTAACTTACAGTCTAAAATGGAAGGAAAAGCCCATTAAATAAAACAACGAAAATATATATAAATAAAGTACTTATCAATTTCGTGACCTAAGCTGGTTACCTTCTCAAAGTACTTTGTACTTTGAGAAGGTGACGAGCTTAGGTCACGAAATTAATAAGTACTTTATTTATATATATTTTCGTTGTTTTATTTAATGGGCTTTTCCTTCCATATATATATATATATATATATATATATATATATATATATATATATATATATATATATATATATATATATATATATATATATATATATATATATATATATATATAGTAAGGAAGCCCATCAGTGAAACAAAACTTATAAAACAATGCTATATTTCGGATCCTAACTGGATCCCTTCTCAAGCACATATATGCTTGAGAAGGGATCCAGTTAGGATCCGAAATATAGCATTGTTTTATAAGTTTTGTTTCACTGTATGCTAACAGTTTGTACTTATATATATATATATATATATATATATATATATATATATATATATATATATATATATATATATATATATATATATATGCTAGCTCTCCTTAGAACAGGATATTGTGACTTTAACAAAAGACAATATTATGACTGGGTTTGCTATCCCATTTCTTGAATTTCTTGCAAGATATCCTCTGCAATGATGTTTTCTAAGACGAACTGTAGAGGATGATACAAACAGATTAAGAAATAGGATAGCAAACCCAGAGTCATAACGCTGTCTCTTGTTAGTCACAAAATCCTATTCTAAGGAGAACTAGCAAGATAAAATTCAAGCGCATTTCTTGAATAAATGTTATTTGCATAAAGTCTCCATGCTGGATTTGTGATCTTTGGAAATCGATGCTTTCTTCTTTTTCTGTGCTTGTATCACTTAATCATCTTGCAATAATAATTTCTAGCAAGATAACTGCAACGATGCTTTCTAAGAAGAACTGCAGCGGACAAGACAAACTTTATTTCCATTTCAATACAATGGGTATTCGTCAGCCAGGGCAAGCCCTAACCCCCACTGTGGTGTCCAACCACAGCGGTTCCTGCCAGTAAACAGCTTAAACTCTCGGTCTTGGACGGGAACCGATCTTTCGACCTCGTGAATGCGAAGCCAGCGCATTACCACTGTACTAGCCAGCAGGCAGTTTAAGAAACAGGAGAGCAAACCCAGAGTCATAATATTATCTCTTGTTAAAGTCACAAAATCCTGTTCTAAGGAGAACTAGCATGATAAAAGTCACGCGCACTTCGTGAATAAATGTTATATATATATATATATATATATATATATATATATATATTATATATATATATATATATATATATATATATATATATATATATGCCTTTTCCCCCTTGCAAGGGGGTGGTGGAGCCAAGAAACACGCATTCACCAAGATCCACACACACTTCAACCACTCCTCTCAGCTCCTTGGGGATATAGGGTTGCCACATCTTCCCCCTTGTAGGTGGCCCTGCTTGGGTCACCCACAAGGTAGGCGGGCAAGGATATTCCACACTGAGGTCCGACAGCCGCAACTGGTTTACCCTCACCGCTTCATGATATGGCAACTCCCCTCTCACCTGTCTACGACAGTTCACTGAGTTAGCACGTGCGAGAAATCCCGTTGGGCAGCGTCATATACGTACAATCTTCCTCCACACATTCCTACCTCTTGCGCGCACTCTCCCAGCTCCACTGACATTCCACGTGCATTCACGCCATCTATCCATCTCGTTCTATGTCTTGCTCTTGACCTAACTCTAATCGCTTCTGCACTCCACACTCTCTTCACTATTCATTCATCACTCATCCTTTCCATGTGTCCAAACCAGCTCAACACACTCTGATCTAACCTATCCGACAGCTTCACTCCGACACCCGTTCTCTGCCTGATATCTTCATTTCTTACTCTATCTATTCTAGATACACCAATCATACCTCTCAAACACCTTATCTCCATTACATTCAACTTCTTCCTTTCCATCTCTCTTGCTTTCCTATTCTCTGCTCCATACAATGCTGTCGGCACAATCACACCTTCATATATCCTTTTCTTGGCATTCATTCCCAAATATCTATTTCTCATAACACTTTTCAACCCATCTAGACATTTACTTGCTTCCTGCACTCTGTGATTACCTCTACATCCACTCGTCCACTCCTTGATACATGCAACCCCAGATACTTAAAGCTCTCAACTTCTTCAAGCAACTTCCCATTCACTCCTGCATTCAATCTGCCAACATTAACACTCCTCATGCATCTCATGACTTTACTTTTACCAATATTCACCAGCAACTTCTTTCTTTCACACACACTAATAAACTCAGTCACCAAATGATTCAACTCATTTTCAGTGTCTGACACCAGTACAGTATCATCTGCAAATAGCAACTGACTTAATTTCCACAACCTTCCATCCTCACCCACTAGTTCCAAGCCTCTGTCTAATACTCTTTCATTTACTTCCCTTACCTAACTCTCACGCATGCTCTACTATTCATGTAAAGACTCTTCGCCGCATTCAACAAACTTCCACTTATTCCATACAGTCGCAACACACTCCAAAACCCCTCTCTTACTACCCTGTCATATGCTTTCTCTAAATCCATAAAGGCCCATAAAGTGCCCCTACCTTTCTCCATAAACTTCTCACACACCTGTCTTACCGCAAACACCTTTAGCCACACATCCTCTTACTCTTCTGAACCCACACTGTTCTTCCCCAATCAATCTCTCAGAACCTATCCTAATTCTCTCGATTAACACACTTCCATATACCTTACCAACTACACTCAACAAACTAATTCCCCTAAAACTACTACACTCATACTTATCTCCTTCCCTTTGTAAAGTGAAAGTACACATGCACTCCTCCAATTAACTGGGACTCTCCCTTTCCTGAAACATATAATCAACAACCTAACCATCCATTCTACTAATACTTCCCTACCTTTTGACAAGCATTCAGCATGACACCCATCTATCCCTGGTGCTTCACCTGCTTTTGTTGCTCTCAATGTCAAATGTACCTCCTCTTTTGTTATATCTCTATCATTCTCATCTCCTAACATTGGCATTCTCCATTCGTTTTACACACCCACAATCTCTGCCTTTCTATCATGTCCCTCATTCAGCAGGTTCTTGAAATATTCAGCCCATCTCTCTCTCACCTTTATTTCATCCACGAGCAATTGCCCGTTTACTCCTATCACTCTCTCCTCCCTACCACATTCACCTTTCCTCACTCTTTTCACTTCCTTCCAAAACCTCTTTTTATTCCTTTCAAAATTCTCAGACAAGCATCTACCCCACTTTACATCCGCATCTCTCTTTGCCTTTCTAACCACGTGCTTTGCTAACCTCTTTGCACAATACCTTTCATACTTCTCTACATTACCTACCTGCAACCATACCTCATAAGCCTGCTTCTTTTTAGCCACTACTGCACTCACCAGCTCATTCCACCATTCACTACCTTTCCTTTTACTTCCACCAGTTAGTCTCCTTCCACACACTGCCTCGGCACACATCATAGCTTCCTCCTTGAAACAGCCCCATTCTTCTTCCACTCCCTCCTCCACTTTCTCTTTCACTACATTCCACACATTTTTCACACTAGCCTAATACTCAAAGTCTTTCTCTTTCTTATACAATTCATTCACTTTTAGAACCTCTCCTCTTCTTTTGCTTTGCCTCTTTCTCCACTTTTCTCCCACACTCACTCTACTTTCCACTAAATAATGATCAAATAATCCACCACTAGCTCTTCTTCTCTCGCTTCGCCTCTTTCTCCACTTTTCTCCTACTCTCACTCTACTTTCCACTAAATAATGATCAGATATACCACCACTAGCTCCTCTCAGTACATTCACATCCAATACTCCTCTAGTCACCAACCTGTTCACCACAACATAATCCATTAATGCTCTGCCAACTACTCTTCCATTATCCACTCTGACCCATGTATACTTGTGCACATCCTTTTTGTTAAATACAGTATTAGAAATCAACATTTCTCTCTCAATACACATTTCTATAATTTTCTCTCCAATCTCATTCCTACCAGGTACTCCATACTTCCAATTACACCATCCACTGGCTCATTCCCTACTCTAACATTCAAATCTCGAATCAACACCACATTCACATTTATTCCCAAGTCTTCCACACACTCATTCAATTTCATTAAAAATTCTTCTCTTTCTTCCTCACATTTTTCACTTCCAGGGTCATATATGATCACAAACGCCCAAGCCTCGCTTTCCAGCCTCATTTTAGCCACTATTATTCGAGAAGATACTTCCTTCCATTCTACCACACATTTATTCATCTCCTCACTTAATAGCAGTGCCACTCCCTCTCTTCCTCGCCCCCTCTCAACTCCAGAAACCCTACCTAGCACTCTCCCAAATGTCACCTCACCATTCCTTTTTATCTTAGTTTCGCTCAATGCAAGTACATCTATCTTTCTTTCCACAAACATACTCCCTATCACCTCCCTCTTACTTTCATTTGCACCACAACTACGCACACTCAAAGACCCAATTACTAGGGTTCTGGCTGGGTCTCTCTTGCCAGAATACCCCTAAATCTCTTGGCTATTTGTAGGAAGTAAAATACAGAGGAGGAGATTCCCAGTTCCCCCGCTCCACCCCAGTTAGTCGACTTTTACGACACCCAAGAGAACACGGAGGAAGTATTTTTAAACCCTTCTCCCTTAGGGTGTATATATATATATATATATATATATATATATATATATATATATATATATTGAGGAATATATTCATTATATATATATATATATATATATATATATATATATATATATATATATATATATATATATATATATATATATATATATATAATGAATGTAGTGAATATGTTCCTCAATATAGTGTATATATATATATATATATATATATATATATATATATATATATATATATATATATATATATATATATATATATATATATATATATATATATATATATATATATATATATATATATATATATATATATATATATATATATATATATATATATATATATATATATATATATATATGTAGGCACCATTGAGGAACATATTCACTATATTACTGCAGTACTACCTCCTAACAGTTATTCTCCAACCTCTGCATGTTTTACGTATCTCTTTTTCTCCTCTTGGAGCTTGTATGCTATTCCTTTCTCTTAATCAGGTAGCTTTTATGGCTCTTTATCAAATAATACTTTTATTTTTTTCCATTTCTCCATAATTTATGTCTTTACGACACAGTACACATAGCCTACAGTAGTTTTTGTCCTTCATTCTAGGATCCTCTAAATTCTGTGTTTGTAGAGAAAAACTTAAATTACTATATATCTTTATGTTATTCTACATTTGCGATGAACTGCCTCATGCTTGTGTGGGTGTGTGTGTGCGTGTGTGTGTGTGTGTGTGAACTGTAAGCACTATTATTATCCATCTCATCAGAGTAGCCACTGTGATCACTCAACTCATCCCGGTTATTATAAGCAGTAGCATATTTTTCTCTTCTGTCAGATTCATTTTTCACAACAAATACAACGATGATGATGCCACCACAAACCTTACCTTCACAAAAAAATAACAATTACAATATATAGAGCAAGTAAATGCCAATACCTTAGACACCTTCAAATGTAGATTAGATAGACATATGACAGAGGTAGGGTGGGTATGAATAGGTTAGTGCTTATTAGAAAAATCATAAACAGAAAAATAGAATAAATAAGTAGAGTAGATTAGAATAGGTTAGAAAATACCATTCAAAAATGGAGCTGCCTCGTGTGTGCCAGTAGGCATGTTGCAGTGTCCTCTATTCTTATGTTCTTATGATTACAAAGGTAAGACCAAACAGAAGCTAAACATTAATAGCAACAGCGAGAAGTACGAAAACGACAATGGTAACATCGGTCAACAGCGTTAAGATGCGAAGATATTATTATGTTAAAATTAGAATCAAAACAATACCGAGATAGTAAATCATCACTCAAAACAAGCACCATAATACCGATGACTGAAAAAAAAAAGTTAAACTCATTCCTTATCTTCTTTTTACCCCTTAAATATTTATAGTACAGTTTCCTTGTTATCTTTATGCTCCCATAGTCTTGAAATGGTTGTCTGATCTTTCCATCCCACCCTTATCATAAGTTTCCTTGTTATCTTTTATTTTCTCCAAGCTCTTGGTCCGACCTCGTGTGTTTTTGTTTTTCAACATAATTAGGTTGTTTATTCGTCCATTTTTCCCTTTTCCGTTTGCTTAAGCTGAGTCCTTGTCATGCTTCCTGCTACTCTTGGTCCGACCTCTTGTGTTTTTGTTTTTCAACATAATTAGGTTGTTTATTCGTCCATTTTTTCCCTTTTCCGTTTGCTTAAGCTGTGTCCTCGTCATGCTTCCTGCTACTCTTGGTCCGACCTCTTGTGTTTTTGTTTTTCAACATAATTAGGTTGTTTATTCGTCCATTTTTTCCCTTTTCCGTTTGCTTAAGCTGTGTCCTCGTCATGCTTCCTCCTACTTTTTTTTTTCAATGTCTTCTTATAAGGTGTTTTCTCCCTCTAAAACATTATTATATGTTCTTGACATTCTTTTCCCATATTCTAGAGTGTTCTTGTCTTCACTTTAGCTTTCTTATCCGGATTCTTCAATTGTGTTCCTGTCAATATTTCCAATTCTTACGTTCTAAACTATTCTTAATATTTTTCTTCCTACGTGTTGACATCATTCCCATATATTTTCTTTATAGTCTAGTCTTCTGTTTTCCTCCACATTCTTAAAACTGCGTCCTTAAAATTGTAGCCTTCCCATTTTTTACTTCTAAACTTTTATTCTTTTTCGTTTCCATATTCTTAAAGATATTTTCGTCTTTATTATCATTCTCAACTTTTCAAAAAGCTTCCTAGACATTCTTTGCAAAGACATTCTTCAAAGTCCATCTTCCTGCAATTTTTTCCTCTTCCAAAGTCTTCTGAGACATTAGGGGTCATTTGTGAAAATTATTCCCAAACTTGATCCTATGCTCCATAACTATGTGCAAGACTGCAGTTTTCATAGAAAATTTGAATGAGTGTGTGTCTCCCCTTCAATATAAATGCAATTTTCATATGCATAATTGTCCAAAAGCAATGATAGCGGATGAATTCTGCTACTGTCATCGATTTATTGCAAAGCAATCAACAATTTATATTTTCCCTTCCAGCCTCCTCAAGACATATAAAACTATTTATATTTATGCTTCCTGAAGGAACTGGAAAATATTAAGTATATAAATATGTTATATCTATACAGTGACTACTACCCATATACTTTACAAGTAAAGGAATTCGCAAAGAATAATTCTTCATTGTGAAACAAGTACTTAGCAAGAATATTTATATATTTATTCTTTATTCAAGTTACAGACAAAAGCAAGAAGCTTTACCCTTCAACATAGAAAGGAAAATTATAAAATTAAAATCAAATACTATCGTGCACAACCACAGCAGTTACTGTAATCTTAACAATTAAGGGCATTACAGGAAACAGTTGTTTAATAATACACAGAATTTCTTCAAGTTAACTTAAAATGAGGTAAAGCTGTTACTAAATGCTGTATTCTTTTGTAGATGTTATAGAGGAAATTAGTTTGTTAACTCAAATGCAAGGCACAACATGCACAGTGCCATTTGCAAAGCAGGAAAGTATTTACAGTAGAAAATACATACCCCTTTCCATATTGCAGAGATGAAAGAACAGGGGCCAGTATTAGAGAACATTGTGTTTTCATTTACAGATGTATGCTAAGCACTGAAGAAATTATATGTCCATATGATAACATATCCCCTGAAGTATTTAAGAACTTTGCTGCACCATTATGTGTATCCCTAAACATTATATCTGAAAATTCGCTGGAATTTGACATTTCAAGAGGACTGAAGCAAGCGAATGTGGTACCCATATTTTACAAAGGAGAGGAGCTATATAGCTCTAAATCATAGGCTGCCTCACTGACAACCACAATTTGTTTATTATGCAGTAACCATTGAGGAAACACATTCCTTTTCATTTGAAAACCTTCAACTTTTTGTCAGTAACACAATATGGCTTCGGGGATGACAGGTCTGCATTAACATACTTGCTGAAATTTCCTGAGGTAATCCTCAATCTACGAGAGAGAGAGAGAGAGAGAGAGAGAGAGAGAGAGAGAGAGAGAGAGAGGAGAGAGAGAGAGGAGAGAGAGAGAGAGAGAGAGAGAGAGAGAGAGAGAGAGAGAGAGAGAGAGAGGAGAGAGAGAGAGAGAGAGAGAGAGAGAGAGAGAGAGAGAGAATTTGCATATTCTTAAACTTTCAGGAAGGCTTTGATATAGTCCTACACTGGAGACTCATTAAGAAGCTGCAAGTAATGGCAAAAACAGGCGGAAAACCTGTTTAGAAGCATGGGAGCAATGGGTCTGAGTAATACTTACAGTGCCTGACGGGAGGTAGGTTAGTAGTGGGGTTCTGCAGGGAGCAGTTTTAGAACCAAGTTTATTCCTTATATAAGTAAATAATCTGCTGGAATCTGTACATGTATTTTTATATATGCTTGCAAACGATGCAAAGATTGTAAAGAGAATAAACGACGAATACACAGAGACATATCTTCATAACGAATTTGATAGTCTGTATGAGAGGTCAGTATGTAGCTAATGAGATTCAATACTTCAAAATGTAAAGTAATGCGCTTGGGCAATAGTACAATATAGCCCATAATTAAACATTCAGTAAGAGGAGAGGATCTCTATGAGTCTGAGAACGAAAGAGACCTGAGGTAAATGTGGCGGCGGATTCGTCTCTGAAAATGTACATAAATGGCACAGCGCAGGCCATGTAAACTTTCTTAGCGAAAATAAGGCTAGCCTTCAAATATAGGGACAAAGAAATGTTCAGATATATGGACTTTGATTTATGTGAGGCCTAATTTGGATATGCAACATCCTTTTGGAAACCGCATCTAAAAGCATATAAAAATATTGGAGAAAATTCAAAGACATGCTCCGAAGTTGGCGACAGTGATACGAAATCTCAATTTTGAAAGGCTGAGGGAGACAGACTTACCACTACCTTAAGCTAGAAGAGAGGAAGGGGATATAGCAGTGGTTTTTGACTACCTCCATGGTGTTGATATAATTGATAGCAAAAGATAATTGGATATGGGTGGCTCTAAAACTAGAGGTCATAGTTTAAAGCTTTGAAACAAAACTAGTTTGGGGCAGACTGTAAGTAAGTGCCTTTTTAGTTTAGGAATATTTGAACTTTGAATTCTCTATGCGAAGAACGTAGAAGATAAATGTAGCCATACTTTTAAGGAATTATATGCTAAAATTTTGCGAGTAAATAAATAAGTTGAAAATGACCACGACAGGGGAAGTCTCGAGTAAAGGGATCTTTCCCATAAGTGCAAATAGGTAGACACATATATAGACAGGCTACTTCTCCCCACAAAATTTAATATGATTCAACAACAACAGCAGAAGCAATAATAATAATAATAATAATAATAATAATAATAATAATAATAATAATAATAATAATAATAATAATAATAATAATAATAATAATAATAATAATAATAATAATAATAATAATAATAATAATAATAATAATAATAATATATATATATATATATATATATATATATATATATATATATATATATATATATATATATATATATATATATATATATATATATATATATATATATATATATATATATATATATATATATATATATATATATATATATATATATATATATATATATATATATATATATTATATTATATTATAAAAGAATCCCTTGACTTTCGATCACTGCTGCCTTCATCATTTGGGTGATACAAATAACAGGCGATGAAGTACACGAGGATAAACTTCTAGGACATTAATTCTAAGGAATCTGACGTTCGCTCAAGCATCAATTCATGCTATGAAGTAGGCTTAAGAGGGAGAAGTGGAAAGTATATTCGGAATATACTTATGATTAACTCTGAAAACGTCGGCTTTTTTGATGATATGAGGGGTATTTATATAATCGGTCCGTCAAAAGATTTATAGTTAGGAGGAGTGAATGGGAAATTAATTAATACGTTCTCAATTCATCTTCTAGACAGTGATTACTTTACAAACTAAATTATTATTTTAAACATCCTTATCATCATTACATGAGAGCAGCATGTCGGTTAATTACACAATTTTAAATATAAAAAAAATAATAAAAAGATACTGAAGTCAATAGTGTGATTAGGCTCTTCAAAACCTTAATTCATAAAAGTTTACCTTAAAAAACGTAAAAACACCATGACAGTTATTAGAATAGGGGGTCGGGTATCATATCGATTTCAGCGTACAGTTTTGTTGATGTCATTCTCATAATGGGAGAGAAGTTTAAGACGCACAACTTTTAAAGTCCGATTTCTTAAACAGTGTAAACCTAGGATACCATATTGTTAGTTAGCTAGACAAACAAATGGGTTTCATAAACGAATCTGATACGGTTCTGTGTATGGTTAGGATCCCAAATGGGATCCTAACCAAACAAAGAACCGCGTCAGATGCGTTTATGAAATCCATTTGTGTGTGTCTAGCTAACTAACAATATGGTATCCTAGCTTTACACTGTTTAAAAATCGGGCCTAAGTCACTGTTGATATTTACCAAATTAAAGAATTCACTGTTTCAAGGACTCCAATGAATATATGGTGGTAAATTGCAAAAAAAAAAAAATAGCTTTTGCTCAGATCAGTGACTTATACAATGGGCACTTTAGTATATCAAAACTATTAGTGATGTAGAAAATATCCTTGGTGGTACAACTGTTAGCGTCTTGGCACACGGGTTAGGTATCCTAGACTCGAATCCCGGACAAAGGTAAAAATAGGAGTCATGTTTTTCAGATATAACAATGTATTATGTCATCATTATAACTGTCTATATGACAAGGATTTGAATTAAATGGCAAAAACCAGCCACCAGTAAAGTTAGGATGAGGGAGTAAAATATGCAAGCTCCAGTATTAAGATGAGAGGTTCCTCTTCTCTTATACCTTTGATGGTACAGTTGCTAACACCTTGGAACACGAGTTATGTTTTCTAGGTTTTCTAATCCCAGACTGGGGCAAAAATATGTTAATTTTTCACACATACGCAAACACACACACATATATATAAGCAGGGTGTTACACTGCGTGCTACACAAACTCCGTCATGAAGTCAGCTACCTCGTTGTATGTATTGTCATCCAGAAAAACTACTTTCTGCAACCAAATTGTAATCCACCAACAATTACGTTTTGACCACTTTCCTTATCCTCTTTGCTGACTTTTCCAAACATACTACTGATGCAGCATTTTGCCTTGCACATCAACATAAAATGGTCGAGTCGCAACACGTGAGTGTGCACAAGCAAGTCCAGCGAACACTAGTTTCCTCACTGATTTTACAGTTTTCTTTTAATTTCGTATGCGTCGTTACAACAAATCATCCCTTTTGGAGGAGACATCTTTTTTCACTTCCAAGAAGAGATCCTCCCATGACTGCATTTTCAACGCTGCCTTAGACAATTTTCGCATCCTTTGCATAAAGCTACTCTTTTCTGCATGTCCTCTTTGTTCTTCTCAACCAAATGTCCCTCCTAAGATTCCTCCTTCACCAGGAAAGATCCCATTTAAGTCTTTCTTTAGAGTCCGTTCAAGCCATGTCTCATTTAATCATGAACGTTGTAAAGGATTCCGCTTGGAGGCTCTTTTTCCTCTCATTCTCCACATACATTGAGTATGAGTCCACGATAATTGCTTCTTGGGATAAAGACAGACATAAAATTGTCAACATAACAATTAAATTGAGACAGGTAAACAAGTACATATACATGTGTAAGAATGCACGAAAATACTGCAAAATAAACTCTCTCCCTTAAAAAAGCTCTTCCTTATTACAAGGGAAAGATCTTGCAAATGAAATTTACTCCATATATCTCAAAACGCAACATATAGTATAAGACAAAAATTATTTTATACTACCGTACAGAGGGAAAAAAAAAGTTCCTAAATAATGGCTTCAATCAATATTAACACCAAAAATGTCATACAAAAGAAGTAACCTTACTAGTCAATGTTATCTAAGCATACTGTTGCTCACTTTTAAAATAGTTATGTCACCATTACTGAAGGAAACAATAAAATGAGGCTTCGCAAAGAAGTCAAAATGTTGACATAATGAGATAAAAGAAAGTTTCTAAACAAACTTACAGTTTGAAATGACTCAGTAAAAGAAAAATCAAGTCATCGTGGTTACAGTCCAAATGGAAAGGAAAAAGAATTAGCTGCTGTATGATATACAAAATTACAGCTATAAGAAACGTTTAATCCAAAATTTTTATTCGTAAAGCTAGCTTTCCTTTGGCCGCTTTCACACCAAAGTGGCACGTTGTACGTGGCATGCCAAGTGGCACGCCAGTTGAAAACGAACAACTGGAAATATATGAAGCCTTCACACAGAAGTGGCGTGGCACATGGGACGTGTCACGCCACTAGTGTGTGAGAGGTTTCATATATTTCCGGATGTTAATTTTTAACTGGTGTGCCACGTGGCTTACCACTTTCATCGTGCCACTTCAGAGTGAAAGCGGCCTTAGAAGTATCTGCCTGATACATCCAACAGAATAATATACGTAAATACGAGTACACAGAAAAATGTACATGCAATATTTTCGCTTAGTTCACAAATGTTTTCATCAGCATTAAACACTGTGTTACTTCCTTTTGGGGTTAGCTACAATTTCATTAATCAAGATAAAAAGTTGAGTCCTTTACTGATGAGTAATTTCTATACCATGAAAACGTAATTCCCGTGCATCAAGAGAAAAATAGCTGACGTTATCACAAAATAAGATCGAGCCAAGATGCCTCATGTCCACAGTACAAAATAATAAAAGACATTCAGTAATATACAGTACATGCTCCCAAAACTATGATGCAATCAAGAGTAATCCTCCCAATATAATCATAGTACAAAAACATTCCCTGATAAAATTCTTATGTAACTGGTTTTTTCTTTTCAGTTAAAACATAAAATGAAATGAAAAACATGATGTCATTATCGGACACACCATAATCCAAGTTCATTCAATATACATTTATTAGAGGTCTAAAATTTTCTGAAATATATAAATTTTATCATCAATGAGAGGCAATATAAATACAATTTTAGTACACTCCACAAGTACAGAGCTCTAGGGGTATTTCCAAACACCTCAATATAAATATAAATTAACTTCCACGCAAAGAGAAAGTAGGTTCAGTGTCTGAAAATAAAATATTACATAAAATCCCTGAAGTTGAGACAAGTTGAACACTTAGAAAATTATATCTAGGCTTCTATATCTGACAGAGTGGCCACCGCTGCTGTGTAGTAACTTCGCGACTTTGATTATGTCAGGTCGAGAGTTTGCACCCCGACACAGTCTGAGGTTAGAAAGGGTATTCACTCAAGGTAACAGTCTCACTCGCCAAAACCAAAGTCATGAACACGAAGGAATCGTCCTAGCCCTTTGTAGAAAAGGGAGTCCATGAAGTAAACCGATCACATCACTTCTAGACCCAACAGAGCATAGATAAATGCCATTTTATTCAGCTTAATATTTATTGAAAAGTTTCCGACTTTGGCCCGATTTCTTAAACAGTGTAAACCTAGGATACCATATTGTTAGTTAGCTAGACACACACAAATGGATTTCATAAGCGCATCTAACGCGGTTCTGTGTATGGCTAAGATCCCATGTGGGATCCTAACCATACACAGAACCGCGTCAGAAGCATTTACGATATCCATTTGTGTGTCTAGCTAACTAAAAATATGGTATCCTAGGTTTACACTGTTTAAAAAATCGGGCCAAATTTAACAGTACTTAAAGCTTGACCATTAATCAAGCTAGACAAGTATCGCATCATAAACTAAAAATTAAGCTTAAAAAGAGGATGTTTTTCTTTCATTCCATATATAATGGAAATATCACAAAAGTCTAAACTGCTTAGGAAATAAAGTCACTAAATATATAGATCTATATATTCTATCTACCTTGGCTGTTTCCCCCTTTAATTGGGGGGTACCCAACATAACAAAAAGAAACAATAAGGGAACTTTGCTCTGTGGACAATGATGAGGGAGCTAGCGACAGTTCAGATGGCACTGCTGGAGTGCCACAGCCCATCCTCCCGGCTCTTCCACAACCTGTGTCGCTTCACAACTGCCAACAACCCCTACTGCCCCTAGCACAGGGATACCTCTTTGAGATGCAGCCCCGTGGTAACAGCAGATGCCCATCAGAGCTGCGTCACAATCACTCACCACTCATTCCTATTCCTAGCACGCTCGCTTGCTTCCCTCACATCCATCCTCCTATCATTCAGGGCTCTCCTTACTCCATCCATCCACCCAAACCTAGGCCTCCCTCTAACATTTCTCCCATCAACTCTCGCATAAATCACCTTCTTCAGCAGTCTTTCATCATCCATCCTTTCCACATGGCCAAACCAGCTCAGAACATTCATATCTACTCTGGCTGCAATTTCTCTCCTCACACCAGTTCTTGCTCTCACCACTTCATTCCTAACCCTATCCAATCGAGATACACCAATCATACTCCTCAGGCATTTCATCTCAAACACATTTAGTTTCCATCTCTCACTTACTTTCATACCCCATAACTCTGATCCATACATCACAGTTGGCACAACCACTTTCTCATACAATACTTTCTTAACATTCACTTCCAATCTTCTATTCTTAATCACTCCTTGCATCACACTCAACACTTTACATTCTTCATTCACTCTGTGACACACATCTGCTTCCACTCCACCATTTGCAGCCATAACCGAGCCAAATACTTGAACTGGTCAACTTCCTCAAGTGTCTCTCCATTCAACATAGCATTCAATCCAGCACCATCCTCATTTCTTGTACACCTCATAACCTTACTCTTTCCCACATTCACTGGCAACTTCCTTCTCTTACACACCATTCCAAATTCTGACACTAACTGACACAGCTTCTTCTCTGAATCTGCCACCACCACAGCATCATCTGCAAACAGCAACTGATTCAGCTCCCACTCATTATCATCCCCATCTACCATTCTCAAACCTCGACCACGCACATGCTCATTCATCTCTCTTACGACTCCATCAATATACAAATTGAACAGCCATGGTGACATCACACATCCCTGTCTCAGTCCCACACTCACTGGAAACCACTAACTCACTTCATTCCCTACCCTAACACAAGCTCTACTGCCCTAATACAAACTCTTCACTGCATGCAACAATTTACCATTAATTCCATATACTCTCAAAACATTCCACATTGCCTCTCTATCAACTCTATCATACGCTTTCTCCAGGTCCAAAAAGGCAAAATACACATCCTTACCCTTTGCTAAATATTTCTCACATAACTGCCTAACTATAAAAATCTGATCTATACAATCTCTATCTCTCCTAAAACCACTCTGCACTTCCGAGATCACATTTTCTGTCTTATCCCTAATCCTATTAACCAGTATCCTACCATACACTTTTCCTACCACACTCAACAAACTTATACCCCTAAAATTACTACATTCATACACATCTCCCTTACCTTTGTATAGGGGTACTATCCAAGCAATCACCCATTCCACTGGCACCATTGACAACATAGAGCATATATTAAACACTCTCTCATCATTCCAATGCAGTCACACCCCCTTCGTTCAACATCTCCGCTCTCACACCATCCATTCCAGGTGCTTTACCTGCTTTCGCTTCATACAATGCCCTTTTCAACCCCTCTCTTGTAATCTCTCTCTCATTATCATCTCCCATTATTGGCACTTGAACACCCCCTACTGCCACTATAGCTGCCTCTCTATCTTCCTCAACATTCAGCAAGCACTCAAAATATTCTGCCCATCTTTTCCTTGCATCGTTCCTTCTTAACATCTGTCCATTCACATCTTTCACTGTCTCTTCCAACCTCGATCCACCCTTCCTTACTCTCTTCACTTCTTTCCAAAACTTCTTTCTATTCTCCTCATATGACCTACTAAAATTCTGTCCCAACTAACATTTGCCAACCTCTTCTCTTCCTCTACCTTCTGCTTTTTTTCCACATTTTTCTCCCTATATCTTTCACACTTCTCCCTACTTTTACACTGCAGCCATTCCTCAATAGCCCTCTTTTTTCTCTTCCATCTTCATTTTCACCCCTTCATTCCACCACTCGCTGCCCCTCCTCATGCCACCTCCAACAAACCTCTTTCCACACACATCACTTGCATGTCCCACAAAACAAGCTTTCATCAACCCCCACTCCTCCTCTAACTCCCCAACTTCTCTCTCTTTCACCTTGTCATATGCCACTTTTAACCTGTCCTGTTAATCCTGTCTCTTCTCTGGCTTTTTCAACTCTTCCACCTTCACCATTTCCCTTCTACATCCCCCCCACTCTATTTCCCCACTCATTTGCTACTACCACTTTTGATTCAACCAAAAATTGATCAGACATCACAGTATCCACACCCCTAAATGCATGCACATCTTTCACTCTACCAATCATGCTCTTTGCTACCAACACATAATCCATCAGTGCTCTTTCTTTCACTCTTCCATTTGCCACTCTCATCCATGTATACTTATTTATTAACTTCTTTTTAAACAAAATATTACCTATCACCAACTCTTGCTCCACACACATATCTAACAGTCTCTCGCCACTCTCATGATATTAAATAAAAGATGCAAACATTCTGCTTTGTCTCAAAATATTATCAAATGAGAAATACTTCTGTCTAGGACTTAAAAAACAAAAAAACAAACGAGGGTAACAACAAAGCCCCCAGCGACATATTCCTGTAGCTAATCTCCCTCTCTAATGCCATTTACAACTCCTTAAACACATAAGAACAACTATAGTGAAAACAATTAGATGTAATAAAGGAGGGAAAATTGTGTAAGCTGTCTTTATGGGAATGAAACGCCCTTGAAATGGGCCCTATTAGGAGGGGGGAAGGAACGCCAAAGATGAAAAAAGACAAAAAAAAAAAAAATCAAGGAAACGGAACAAAAGGTACAGAAGAAGGAGAGTTTCTGAAATGGTGAAAGTTGAAAAACATTAAATAAATACAAATTACGTCTCGATACATCGACTGCAAATGTTGCCATATGACAATCTGATTAAAAATGAAATTACAGTATTTTTTTTATGATTGTGACACCAGGACGGGCCAAAAAAAAAAATAATAAAATAAAACAGCCCCCACCGAGCCTGGGCACGAAGAATACATTAAGTAAAAAGTAACAGAGATGGAGAGTGTAATGACTTGTCAGATGTGAAGATACCGCAGAAACATCGAGGAATGGATATACAAATTTTTACTACCATTACTTATTGCGTAATTAAGACCTCAAAGCAAGACACAACTGTAAGGAGGGCTAAGTGTGATAACTGAATCTGTAAAGGCAAGACATGCAAAATAAATTCTCTATCCAGGTCTCTACTGGCTTCATAAATAACCGCTGTCATTCTACGCCTGAAAAAAATATCTTTCTCTCTCTCTCTCTCTCCTTTCTTGCCTTATATTGATTGGGTCTTTATATGAAAAGATACAATATGTTAACAATAATAATAATAATAATAATAATAATAATAATAATAATAATAATAATAATAATAATAATAATAATAATAATAATAATAATAATAATATATCGTTCATCACATTATATATACCACTCTTCTGATCTTGTCATTCCTCGTGCAGGTTTCAAAACTTCACCATGTAATGCTTGACATAGAATAGAGACCACAATAAATGGATACTTATCAAATCTTAACTAGATACTCATGGAAAAATCTCTAAAACAGGAGAGCAGGTAAAAAAGCGAAAACGTATGTTAATTAGAAATGTTTCTCTTGTGTACAACATCATTAACCGTAAAAAGTGCAATTTTAAGGAATAACAGAGAGAGAGAGAGAGAGAGAGAGAGAGAGAGAGAGGAGAGAGAGGAGAGAGAGAGAGAGAGAGAGAGAGAGAGAGAGCTAACCTTCTCTTTAATTAAGGACTTCAGTTCCATTTGTTTCTTCTCCCTTCAAGAAAAATCTTCATCAAATGACCTTCTGTCTCCTCTTGAGAACCGCAATGGATGGCGAACATTTCCTGAGAGGCCGTGATGTGAAAACCAAAACTTAACTGGGATAACACAACTCTTAAATTAATGTCATTTATATATGTCTTTCCTTCTCTCATTCCATTATCTGTAAACCCTATTCGTATCTTAGGTTTTTATTTTTCAATAGTCCTTGTAGAATTTATGGACCTGATGCATTAAGTTTTGAGAAGCCTGTACTGAAACTGGACATTTCTTAAGCAAATTCAGAACCCCAAAGTGTTTTTCCCTACACCAGCAATAGCTGAAGATATGGAGAGATTATTGGTGCCATTCACTCAGTGAGTAAAGTTATAAATGCATGTAAAAAAGGATGAAGCAGCATCCTACCAATCACGTCATGTCCAACCTGCAGCTCTAAGGGAAGAGGTGGTTTTCTGTAAATATAATTTTTGTGCTCAGCATCTGTGCTCCGGTTTTGCATGCATGAAGAACAAAGGCAATCTCATTAATATAATCAAAACCAATGGTAAATTCTTATCAAAACCAAGTATCTACAAACTGCCCTTGCTATATACCTTGACATTATTAAAGTCTTATTAGATCGAAAATGTATCTTTTACTACCTCCCATCATTAATATTTAGTTAACTTCTAATTTTCTAATATAATTCATCTTACCTGCTTCGAGGAAACAAGGGAAACTCTCAAGAAGTTCTACTCTTCTCACAGGCAAGTCCTCACAAATAGTTTTGCTCTTTACCCAAGCAACTACTTTATCTGTAAGGGCGCACCACGCAGCCAATAAGATGAATTTGGTTCACATACAGTATTATTCTTTTCCCAGGCAACTACTCCGACTGTAGTTTGGCATCATATAGCATTGACCATATATAAGTTAACAAGAAAAATTTCTCATCCAATATATTTTCCTTAAGTTTTGTCTCTTTTCCTCAGTATTTTACATAAATCCACAGCTTACATCATACTTTTACCACGAATGATTAATCTAGCATATGAAACCATTGACGCTAAATAACAAGAAATTCTCTTACTTTTAACCATATATGGATAGAGAAAATCCAAGCACTATGAAGCTATACCGATGATATATGTTTCTACACATTTTGCCATCCTATCAACTAATGAAATGCATGCAGCCTTGTCAGTCCACCAAAGGATGTATGTGTGTGGGGAGCGAATGAAGCACGTGTCGACCACGACTTAAAGAAAGGTACATCTGAATATGTATTCAGAGTATAGAAAGGTAGACTGTATAATTCTGAAACACCTTTTGGTAAACCAGTACTAAAAACAAAATGTTTTAATTATAATTTTTAGCACCTTGAAAATGTGTTCAAGTGACAGGAAAGACTGAGTGAATCTTGACATTTATCATTATTAATATTATATAGAAATAGTTGTTACATATAAATATTTACTTATAGTATAATATGAGGAAGTCCTATTTCAACCGAGCAAATAGGGAAGTGGGTTTGGTGAAATGACTAATACAATTCCATAAAGTTGACAACGATGTTTACAAATAAGCAGCAAGGGAATGGAGAGTCTATTCAGGTAGTAACACTGAGGGTAACGATTACATCTGCCAAAACAAGTCCTTCGCAAGAAGGCAACCGTCCTAGCCCTTAGTTGAAAAGGGAGTTCGTGACGTAAAACCCAAACCAACCAAACAGTGAGGGACAGAATATTGCGTAATTCCAACCGTAGCAATATTAACTTTCTTTCCTGGATGGGTGATATTCATCTGTGAACTTCATATCCGTAGTATTACAAGCTAAGGTTTTCACGACAAAGACTATTTAAACCAAAGGCAAATGGCTTAGCGCTAAATTAAAATAAAGTCGTGTTATGGATTCGGTGATCACACAAAAGCCTTGACTGTATTATTACTTAAAGGTTGTCATGTAAGCTGTTTAATTACAATGACAATGCTCTTAATCTACAAGGTAAAAATTACCTAGTAAGTTTAGAAATATTTATATGACAACATTGGCCAGATTTCTTAAACAGTGTAAACCTAGGATACCATATTGTTAGATAGATAGCCACACACAAATGGATTTCATAAATGCATCTGACGCGTTTCTGTGTATGGCTAGGATCCCGTACGGGATCCTAGCCATACACAGAAATGCGTCATATGCGTTAATGAAATCCACTTGTGTGTGTCTAGCTAACTAACAATATGGTATCCTAGGTTTACACTGTTTAAGAAATCGGGCCATTGAATAGAGGACATTTCATTGGCAACATCGTAATTCAATAAGCATTAATAACTGCAGATGGTACTCATGCATATGTAATACTGCGTAATATACACAGCTTCCATCCTTCATAACAATAAATAAAAAATCTGGCTCATATCCAAGAGATATTGTTTTTAACTTCCCAGGGGAGGTGATCTGTAAGAGCATGCATTGGGAATATTTGAGGACAAATAGATGGTAGTAGATGACAACCCCTGTTAACTAAGCAAGAAATACGAGTACACCATTAGATGCTTAGTTTCATATGTGGGAGTGTGAAATTATAAGGCATGGCTTCAATAAGGGTTATAAAGATATATAATATATATATATATATATATATATATATATATATATATATATATATATATATATATATATATATATATATATATATATAAAGAGAGAGAATTTTTTTAAACGAGAGAGAGAGAGAGAGAGAGAGAGAGAGAGAGAGAGAGAGAGAGAGAGAGAGAGAGAGAGAGAGAGAGAGAGAGAGAGAGAGAGAGAGAGCACAGAAACCTCTCCAATCAGTATCTGTTATAACTTCATCATATATACACCTAGCAGGTATATTATTATTATTATTATTATCATTACTTGCAGGGGGGCTGTCAGTACGCAATATAACTCGACTGACGTAATCTATGAGACAGTCTTTGTGTGATGGACACCCATTTCCATGCTAATGATCTAATTATGGAAGGGTTGCCGGCTACTTTTTCTCCTCCTACTTTCTGCTCATTAGCATATTTTCTTTTAAACAGGACACCTTCTTTATATCTACTATTTTCATTAAAAATACTTTTATTCAAGTGATTTCTCATTTCTGCAGTATCGGACATGTGCCTTACATCTAAAAAACATCTTGACATTATTTTACTAGCGATACATGAGATAGTATTCCTTTTCATGCTATCTTTAAAATTATTATTAATATTATTATTATTATTATTTCAAATTTTTACCCCTTGCTGGTGGGATCCATACCTAGAACCTTTAGAAATGGTGATGTCTAGCTACAGACATCATAAAATAAACGTAAACTGAAATTTCTACTGATATTTTAGAACAGAGAAATGTTACCTCATCCACTCCGTCAACCCACCTGTGACCTGTACACACATTTCATTCTCCTTCTCATTATGGATTGAGGTTGTTGAATAGAACATTAGATGCAATCAAATTTTTTAATTATTCCAAATTTGTTCCTCCTGTCAGGATTCAACCCTGGACTTGTGTTACAGGTTGGCTCACTTCGCCACAGAATTCATAAAATACCGTAAACTGAACTTCAACGGTTGTTTCCGAATTAGAAAAACATTAGTGAACCTTTCTCCTCTGAAGTTTTACCTCCTGGCCGACCTACCAATGACAAATACACATTCGATATGAGTCGAAAAGCAAAAATGTCACTCAACAGGATTGTCATTGTTGATAGTGTTGTCAATTACAAGAGAATTAACCCTGACTTTATGAATGAACGACTTTAATCATGGAAATCACAACTTTCAAGATTGATAGATCACAAACGGAACTCAGCAAACTTTAAATAGAGGTAAACAACATTGGACATATAAGTAGTAGCGTTGAGAATATAGTTAGTAAGCAGTACTATCTTCTACAAGAAAGTGTATATAAAATTATTTTTAAATTCAGAGCAAATTATGGTATCAGAGGGATGTAGAATAATCACGGCTATGCTTAAAAGAGAAATATAGTATTAAGATAAATGTTTCGATTTTTTTTTAAGTATCATCAAATCTTTCGTATGACGTGAGAATTGAGAGATTTGATGATATTTAAAAAAGAAATTGAAATATTCATGTGATTACCCTTAGTAGAAAAGGGAGTTCGAGACGTAAAACCGAATCCAATCCACTATAATACCTATTTTTGAACGTTTATGGAATAAAATCACCACTACCCAAATTTTGCTCTGGAATACAGTGTTTGGCTACCACCCAAGTGGTATGGGAAATGATTCTCTAAAAGTGGATTGCACATCTTGTTTTCGTCAATATTCATTTCAGGGGTATGAAGTAGAAAGCTGCGGCCTTCTTCATGTGATTACCTCTGTCAACTCAAAAAAAAAACTCCGTGAACTGATCACTGTTTGGTGGTTAGGGTGAAACAGATTCCCGTAGAAATATCTCGTAGCTCTCAAAAAAGGGGAATATATATGGTTCTATCAAGACCTACTTTCTAGTACTTCTACAAGGGTAAAAGCCTTGTTAGCAACTCTTTTAAATCATTAAAACACAAGTTGCAAATCATATATATATATATATATATATATATATATATATATATATATATATATATATATATATATATATATATATATATATATATATATATATATATATATATATATATATATATATATATATATATATATATATATATATATATATATATATATATATATATATAAAAGAGAGAAATAAATGCAAAAATAAAAGATTATATACAAAAATGCAAATAAAATAAGGTATGAATGCTTTCATTTACAACAATCTAAATAGAGGCCTTCTTTTTTAATATTTATTCCCTGAAAACTGTAGCTTTGCCCTCTTGGAAAAATATGCCAATTTTCGAAAGCACGAAAATCTGCTAATACAATAATTACTTACCTATATATTTCACTTAACTACAAATATAAATAAATAAATTTTGTCATGCCTCTATTTATGGTTATAAATACATGCATTTTTTTTTCCTTTTCCACTTTCTCATTTTTTTTTCTCCTGTAGACGACTCAACAAGGAGTTTTATTCTAAAATCCTCTCTTCATTTTTACGTCCATAAAGGGGGGTTTACACGGTCAAACGGTTCGTCGAACGCGGTTCGACAGACAAGTGTTTGAAGTGATGTTCGAACGTGTGAACGGGGTATTTGGTTGTCGAACACCTTTGTCGAACGTGTTCGACAACCAAATACCCCGTTCACACGTTCGAACATCACTTCAAACACTCGTCTGTCGAACCGCGTTCGACGAACCGTTTGACCGTGTAACC
>JAXCGZ010009748.1:50000-52500 GCA_037179515.1 Halocaridina rubra | reverse complement strand
AGCACACCTGTTCCTCAATCTTTACCCCTCTCTAACCCTATGCCCTCCCTTATCCTTTCTTCACGCAAAGTTTATAAGGTTCTTCGCTCGATAAAGACGAACAAGGCATCTAGTCCCGATGGTATCCCTGCAAGGTTCCTCAAGGAGTTTGCAGATGAACTGGCTCTTGCTCTGCCGTCTTTTTCGCCTCATTCTGTCAACCAGTACCTATCCTTCATCTTGGAAGCATGCTATAGTTCAACCTGTTACTAAGAAGGGGGACAACTCTATTCCTTCTAACTACTGACCTATTACCCTAACCTCCTCTATAGCTAAAGTTTTCGAAACTTTGCTCAATGCTCACTGCCTGAAATGCCTTGAATCTAACTCACTTATCTCCGATCACCAGTATGGCTTCTGCAAGGCAAGATCCACTGGTGATCTCCTGTCCTAATTTACTCATTTATGGTCATCTTCTCTGAGGAACGATGGGGAATCCTTTGTCGTTGCCCATGATATCTCTAAGGCTTTTGACAGAGACTGGCACAAGGCACTGTTGGTCAAACTCCCTGCCTATGGTTTTACCCCTTCTTTCTGTTCTCTAATTTCCAGTTTTCTTACTGACCGTTTTATATCTGTAGTTGTTAATGGCATGACATCTAGCCCTTTCTCTGTTACCAGTGTTGTTCCACAGGGCTCTGTTCTTTCACCTACTCTGTTCTTTCTCTTCATCAATAATCTTCTACAGTCCCCATCTTCCTCTCTTCTCTCATGCCTTTGCTGATGATTCTACCCTTCACTTTTCCTCTGCCTTTTTTTCACAACTTTCATCTGCTACTTGTAATTAGTCTTGTATCACTTTTTCTTCTACTCTCAACTCCGATTTGCAGAAAGTATCTGAGTGGGGCACTCAAAATTTAGTTAAATTCAATGCCTCCAAGACACAGTTTCTGGCTATCTCTTTATCTTCTTCTCCTCCTGATAACCCTATTGTCTTCGAAACTAACGAAATTTACCCTCTTAATTGTATCAACATATTAGGAATCCATATAGCGGCTAACTTGTCTTGGAGGTATCACATGATCCAAATTTCTAAATCTTCATGCAAAAAATTGGGAGTGTTGCTTCATTTTCGTCATTACATTTCCTCATTGCAGTTACTTAAAATTTACAAAGGTCTTATCTGGCCCTGCTTAGAATACTGCTTACACATCTGGGGTGCTTCTTCTTATACTTATCTCCTTGATAGGGTTGAATCTAAGGCAGTCAGACTCATCAATGATCCTCCTCTTACTTCTAATCTGGATTCTCTCTCTCTCTTCGCCGTAAGGTATCTTCCCTGTCTCTTTTCTATCGCTACTACTTCCATCTCTGCTCTGATGAGTTGACGAGTTGCATCCCTCCCCCATTGCCGAGGCCGCGTAACACTTGTCAAGCGGCCTCATCTCACAGGTAATGTGTGGAGATTTGTAGCTCGCGGATTGGTCGATGCAGCGACTGCTTCTTCCCATCTATCTCCAGACTCTGGAACTCTCTTCCTCCTTCTGTCATTCCTAATTCTTATGACCTTCCATCCTTCAAAAAGCAGATCTATCGTCATCTCAGGGCATAGTCCTCCATATCTCTGGGTCCTCTGTACTTTGACTGTTTTTTTTTGTCTGTCGTTTTCCTTTGTGTGACATTACTTCATCTCTGCCTTGTCCTTAACCTTTTTCTTTTCCTTCGTCTTGGTGTTTTCTCGTGCCCGTGCCTTTGTTGACGAGGGCAGTATCTGCCTGTCCCGGTGTCACACTCATAAAAAAAAAAAAAAAAAAAAAAAAAAATATATATATATATATATATATATATATATATATATATATATATATATATATATATATATATATATATATATATATATATATATATATATATATATATATATATATATATAACACAGTCTAGCAAAGAAGCACTGAGGTCAACATTTGGGCCCTTTACATAACACTACTCTCTTTTGCGTGTCCTTTTTGTTTCTTTCAATTCAATATCCCCATTCTCTCTGCTCCGCCAGGAAAGAGCCCATCCAAGTCTTTCTTTAGAGTCCATTCACGCCATAAAACTTGCAACCATGTCTCATTTAATCATGGACACGATAAAAGATTCCGCTTAGAGGCTCTTTTTCCACTTCCATTGAGTACGGGAGTATATAAAATTTGTTTCTAGAGATAATGACTGACATGAAACTGTCGAGTTTATGGTCCTCTACCTTTTTAATCAAAAGTAACTCCACAGCTCTGAGATATGTATGCATACATATATCCGCATAAGAATGCGATTAAACAGCAAAATTACCACGATATACATACGCTCCCTTATAAAAGTCGACACTTTATTTACGAGGGAAACTGATTGTATACCTTAAATCTACATCATTTCCTTCGTTTTCTCTCAAAAGACACATACCGCGAACGTCAACAATATTCTGCACTGTCGTACAGAAAGAATGTTCCTGAGTTATAGCTTTAGTCTGAACCTGTCC